>CABFOV010004557.1:24952-40555 GCA_902141375.1 Timema poppense | reverse complement strand
CCCCCCTATTTTATTTTCCCTGGTATCAGTATGGAAAATTTAGTAAACCTTTAGCCTGAAGAGATAGGTTTATAGCTATTAATTACTACAAAAAAAATTTTTGGGTGGTACATACTTTTTTTAATAAATCTATTTAAAACTTATATATAAAATATGCAGAGTCACACGAAGCCAGTGCCAATGAGAGCATCAGTGCTGTGTGTAGGCAATCCAAAAGCAGCGTATCAGTAGGAGTTCAACAAGAAGGTTCATATAGTAATAATGAGGGGAGGTAGCGCTAATGTCTCAACAGTTGACGACGGGAGTGAAACACTGTGCAACACTTACATTATTTCTTGGAAGTTTGCAACCTTTTTGTCATTATTTGATTGTGAATTGGTAGTTTGTATATATATATATCTCTTAATAATTAAATCATCAACATCATCAACTTTTTTCAGCATGTGGCTCAAGTAATTTTATTAAAATACCTCCCATTTCCTCCTCTAATTTCTTACATTCTACTCTTGTTTGCATATTTGCTGTTATCTGCACCTCCTATCTCTTCTTTTTTTTGGGTATCACTTGCTGTCTTTTTCTTACATCGTCTTCATCATTTTCCTCAGGATTCTTGACATCTTATTTATCATATAATTTCTTAATAATAGCTTATGTTATCCTTTAATATCGTCGTGACAGTTTTCTTTAAAAGGTATACATTAATTATTATAAATACATTTGTTTTTACTATAAAAACAAGATTGATAGTAAACCCGTGAATCGTGTAAGTGATTCTACTGTTTTAACAACAAATCGTCAATCTTGGTGGTCTTGGGGTAAAGTGCTTTCCTCATGATCTGATGTATGCGGGTTCAAACCCAGTAGGGGTAAAAAAATAATTTATTGAGCGATAAAAATCTGTAGCAAAACTTCTTACGGAGGGGAAGTGAAGCCGTCGGTCCCGTGTCGATTGGGATATGTAGAAGAACCCTGGAAGTTATGTGAAAATACTTTTCTTGACAAAATTGGTGGGTCCTTTCACTCTCGCTGATATAATCAATCGGTTCAGAAAGTGCACATTAGATACCTAAAATAAATAACAAATTTGTAATAGGATTGATAAAGTTGATAAAACTTAAAAACATCTTCCTCATTTACTTTTTATCAACTTGTGATCATGTTGTAACTTTATTGTTACAATTTGTATGATTTGTTTATTGCTTAACAGTTTCTCCCTTCTAAAATATAGGTGTTTACACTCACTATTCACTATATAACTGATTATATTTATTCATGTCTAAACTTCAATATCAGGTGACTCGTAAAATATTTTAATGCCATCAATTATTCTTTTTATCATTTTTAGGTGACACAGTTTGAGCTTAAGTGCAAATAAACTATTTAAAAAAAAATCACCTCAAACCTTTTTTAATTTGATGACTTTAGGTAGGTACTAATTAATTATTCAAGGAACACCCAATAAACAATAACAAAAGGATCTCATTATAAGTGAAAAGATATAATTTATATGAAATATAAGGAAAAAATTAAAGATAGAAAAATATTTTTAATTAGAGAAAGCCATATTGAGATTATAAAAGTTTGAATAATTAGGGATAGTAACAAGTCTGAATAATACATATTACATTATATGGGAGAAAAGATATACTGAATAGAATAATGGCAAACCTCTAGCAAAAACTTTAACTTATAGTTCTTATTAATGTATGTGAAATAAGTAGAACAAGAACATGTTAAATATGGAATAGGTTAAAATACAAAAAAAAACATATTAAAATTAGATAATACATACAAATAAAAATCTCATATTCTAAGGTTACATGTTAATGTTAACATGTAACCTTAGAATATGAGATTTTTATTTGTATTTTTATTAGTATGATTATAATTCTCCTTACTAAATCACTATGAATATAACTAATTTAGGTAGGTTAGGTAGCCTACTTAAGATTTTGAATTTTTTATAATTTTGAATTTGAGGAGTAGCGGAGGTAAAACTTGGTTTATGCTTTTCAAAATTACTGAATCAGCATTGATCTGTACCTTTATCAGGGCTTTGGAGTTGGTAGACCTACACCAACCCTTCGACTCCAATGCCTGTATTTTTCTACTGTCCGACTTCAAATTAAACTCTGACTCCTTCATAAATGGCTAAAGTATATTAATTAGTAATAACAAATTTACTGCAATAAAATGCTCCAATACATATCATTTCATGGGAAGCTTCTTTGGCATTGTGAATTTATATTTAAATAAATTGGTCAATCCAAATTACAAATTGCTGTTTTAAAGAATAAAAAAGTATAACATATTGTTAAAATAGTATAGTTTTTTATTTCGAAGCCGGAATTTGAGTCTACATTTTTACCTACTCAGACTCTTACTCTATACCCAAAATTACTTCCGACCTCGACTACACAGTCCTGACCTTTACAAACCATGATGTTTGGGCACTGGTCTCACATACAAGACTAATAAGATGTATTGTCGAATTTCCTTTAGCTCAAAACACTACAGACACTTAATTAACAGGATACTATCCAAAGATCTGAGTTATGATCCCTTTGATAGGGTGCAATGCGATTTTAAATTATTTTTCCCATATTTAGGTGTCCCATCCTGTCTGCCTGATGAATAGGCACACTCGTGGATTAAAAAAAAACCCACACGTGTCATCTGGCATCATCAACTATATAGACCATCATTAAATGTTTATTAGTACAAGCAAAACGTTAGATAGTTATTGTGTTATTCGGATCAAATTGAACTAGATCTGATTTAGTCTCTTTCCTCGCTAAGAACTGGTCTAGAATCGAGAAGTGAAGTACTGTTCAAGTGTTTATCTGTGTTATTAGTACCTCAGCACTTCCTGAACATAGTTGACTGATTCACTCAAGTCTCTGTCCGCTTAACGCTCCTCTTGAAGTAAGTCCATAACCAAGACTTGGAACCCATCTCGGTGGTCGAATGATATAAGGGCGTCACACTCGTGTTATACTGGCCTGCTGATAACAAGCGTATCAGGGTTCGAATCCTGTTCGGATCTACTGTTGTTTTTTTAAACTAAAATAGTTTTCCACTCCTTCCAACAAATGCGGGTATATTACTTTTAAAATGCTTCCTTCTTCATTCCTACCCTATTAGAATAGTTATCATATATGTGTATAGCTTGAACAAGTAGTGGGACATGCTGGTAAATAAAAAAGGACTCCAACACAAATCTTGCTCCTTATAGTAAGTAGCATGCTTGCCTTCTAGCTAATGGTCTCGAGCTCAATTCCCGACTTGGTCGGAATCAATGAGTTTCTATCCTAGGTATTTTAAATTATATTTTTAGTTGTAATACTGCAAATATAATATGTCCTTAAACTTAACATAATGTTTTAGTTTTAAATATATCCATAGAATTACTATTTTATCGATTAGGTGAATAATATACTCCATCCCATAAAATTCTACAATTAGAGAAATGAATGGAATAAGCCTAACTTCTTATTGGGCTGTTTCCAAATTATGTATAGCCTCGAGTTTAATAAAGGTTGTTGCAAGAATGTGTGATTTACTTAACATTATTGTTAGAAAGAACTTCATAGGACTTCTTCATTTGTCACCCTGTCTGTCTAAAATATTCAGGCCTTTATAAATCAAAGTGTATGTGACTTGTGTGTGTAGAGTTAGCTCTGGCCTGTAGGTCACTCTTGTTTTTACTCTTTTTTTCTCTTCAGTCTATGATGATTTATTATATACTGTTGTGATTGGTGGATAAAATGAATAATATCCAGGTTGACCGCTCATCGAGACAAACCGGGAATTATGCTTGAATTTTGAGCATCGATAAAAAAAACTCTGGGAACAGTAATTGAATTTTGTTGTCTATCAGGAGTTTAAAAATATTTTTAGAGTCTTTATTAAAAGGTGTGACTAAACTAAACTCAATTTTGTATTAAATTTCCAGAAAAATCACACTACTTGACAATTTTTTAGCATTGACACGGCTGTAAACATACTAATAAAAAGCCATCAATTTTCAAAACAACTTCGGCAAAGGATCTCTTCTAACAATTAATAGAGACATTTAATATTCCAAAAACTGTCAGGTGGAGATCACCCTAATAAACTTTTAGAGCATCAGTTGACAACTGGGTGATCTCGCAGGAATTTTGAGTTGATCATGTAATAAAACCACATCATCATTAAAAGTCGGTATTGGGGTTTTTTAAATCTGTAAATACACAAAGTAATCTAAAATACTTGAGTGTGATCTTGATCGGTTATAACCGATAGTTAATTTAATCAGTTTAATATTAAATAATATCGGTAATGTTATGGGAAGTTTAAATAGCTTAGTATAAAATGGTAGGGATTTTATCTTCTTTTTTTTCCTAAAATGGTGGGGAGATATGATATGTATTTGAGAAAATATTGAACTTAAGGAATNCTGGGGGAGGAGTAAGGAGAAACATTGGGTGATTGTGGAACCTTTAAAAAGTCTGCAAGTCAATCGGGGTTCAGAAAGATTGCCAACACTTGTTCTTGTTCTTGTTCTAGAAGCGTCTTCTAATATCAAAAATTTGCTTGGGGAAGACCACTTTAAATAGCTTTTAGGGGCATCCAAATTTCAAAAATCTGCTTGAAAAAAAAAATCCCACTCCAAATAACCTATTGAGAAATCTAATTTTCAAAAAGTGAATGGGAGAGTATCATTCCAAATAGCTTGCACATGCAGATTCTAATTGAAAACAAAATCTAGAAAAGGATGGGTTTTTGGGGATTCAATTTTCAAACATTTGCTGGGAGAAGGTCTATTTACCCTCGATTTTTTGCTGATCCCACTTACCCCCCTTTCATAAATAATTTTACCGCCACTGGTTGTAACACATTTGTATACATACTACTCTTTAACTTGTCTACTCGTGGCTGAGCACAAATCATAATTATAATAATAACTTTCAAATTCAGACCATAAAAAAAGTGTGATAATGGTTTAGAGTAATGTCATCTTTTAGGATTTAGGGAGGGTACACATCTGCCAGTAAAAGATGAATTAAATTTATTTTCATATCGACATCAGTAACATATGTACTGGTAATTATTGGCGGTGGTGGTTTTTCAAGGCCTTTATCCAAATATAAGCCATGCTTAGATTTGTTCATCTTATCACTAAATGATAAACAATGTTATCTTGACAATTGTTATTACATGGCTTCATGGTGAATTAGCAGTGAGTTTAAGTCATTAGGCTGTGATTAGAAACATGTTTGTCTTGTTCATAGGGGCAGTATAATTGTACAACCAAGTTATGCTGCGTGGTTAATGTGCTAGACTGATGGCCTGGGTTCAATCCCAGGAGACTGTACCAGTTTACTCGACTTGGTTATCCCACATATACCTAATCCTTCTCCGTATTTTTCTCTAGATAAATTCAGGCACTTTTTCATTGATACATTGTGTAACCACTACATTTAGAACTGCTTGTATTTAATCAACCTATCAATGAAAAAAAATCAAATCAAAACATGAAACAATTTTTTTCAGCAGGTAACTTAAATGAATGACTCATTCATTTCCCCATCATCTAGTCGAGTTTTTTTTAGTAAGATTTTGCGATACCATTCAAGCATTACCTTTTCTGTGGTTGACTGGTTTGAGGCATCGCAAGGCCTCGCAATCGAATGAACCGTCGATGATGAGGTGACGTATTTACTGAGATCTGTTTTCCCTAAATGGTTTAACATTCTTCCCTCCATGAAAATGCGAGCACACTTCCTAGGTAATTAGTACATGTGCATATAACCTAAACTGCTTGTAAGATGTGGTGCAAAAAAAAATTAATATACTTTTCTTACATCGCACACAGTTTCTCTTTTGATACAACCTCACGACTTATCATTATTAATTTAATTTTGGCCACTGGGTGCGTTGTATAAATGTCAAGCTCATTAAGTATGTTTTGCCAGTGACAGAAAGATCCCTGCGGTGTGTACTCGGGTTGACTTTTCTAAATGGTTTTCTACGCCCCTTCACAAAAATGCAGGTATATTTTATATAAAATATACCATTCTCATTCCTAACTTATTTGTGTGGTTAATTGTGTAATACCTTAAAGGGCAGGAAGAAAACAATTCCTTTTTAGCAAAAGATATAGATTTTTTTTAAATTCAGACATGTTTAAACATTTAGTCAGCATACTTATTTCTTTAAATAAATATATGTAATTTCTCAAAAAATATTAATTCACATTTATATATTTGTTTCTTGTTTCAGTGGTTTGATGTACAAGGATGGGTACAGCATTCGCAGGGTCCCAGAAGTGGTAGCCCGCTCGGGTTCAGCGCTACTTCACTTCTATAGTGATGTGGCGTATAACATGACTGGCTTCAACATCTCCTACAGGTAATGTTAAAGTTCTAAATACACAGACAGTATTAGTTGAGGGACTATTTGACAGGAAACCACACTACAGCAACACTTGTACCCCCTGGCTGCTTGAACACCGACACAGCTAGATGGAGGTATTGGTGTTTGGCTGCTTGAACACCGACACAGCTAGATGGAGGTATTGGTGTTTGGCTGCTTGAACACCGACACAGCTAGATCGAGGTATTGGTGTTTGGCTGCTTGAACACTGACACAGCTAGATCGAGGTATTGGTGTTTGGCTGCTTGAACACCGACACAGCTAGATCGAGGTATTGGATTTTTAGCTTCTCGGACACTTACACATCTAGGCCAAGGGATTGGGGGTGCCAATCATCCATTTTCTTTCAAAGACAACCTCTACCTATTGGCCCTGATAAAATTTTAATAGCCTGCTTTTGTGACTCCATGGTCTAAGGTGTCATTCTTGCAATAGTCTAGACAGACAATGACCAGATCGAGGTCCGAATACTGATCAGGTCTACTTAGGGGGAATTTCCTTAAATAATTTTCCACTCTATATTTACGCAAATGTATGTATACTTCCTCTAAATTCTACCTTCCTCATCCTAAACACTTAAGCTTAATTTGTACATATGCCTATAGTCCAAATGGGTAGTAAGACGAGGTGCTAAATTTTCTTTTTAATCTCAAGCTAAAAAAAGGGCCTCAAATTTGTTTTGGACACATTTTTTTATTCATTTTTGGAATGTTTAATCTCTCAAATACTAGTAGAATTCAATAATCCCATCTTTAATATAAACAATTAAATAGTACAACCTCATCGTTAAACATAATTGGTACATCTGATGTACAAGCAGCAGATAAAATACCTGTTGATTACTTTTATATGGTTGTTTATAAAAAATTAATATGAACACATCTTCACACATTGTTAAAGCTTAACTGTTATTTTTGTTGTTGAAATGGTCTACAATGAAACTTCTTCATTGCCAACTCTTGTGAAAAAAAGTATCATCATTCATGCCAACAGCACAATCAGTCCTTGAATCATTGCATAACCCATTATAATCCCATAATCCTCTTTACTTTGGCATTGTATATTTTTTGTTTTGCTATTCAAGTCATCTATTATCGAGTTAACTTGATCTAGTGCCAAGAAAGTTGTATAGCCATTGTCTATTGTTTTTAGCACCTGCCTAGCAATAACCAATAGAGTTTCACCTAGTTTATTTTTTATGTAATTGGTTAATAGTTGGGTAGAAAAAAAGTGGTTTCGTTTTTGGGTCAAGCCATAGAATTAATGGACACAAGTTGGTAATTTTAAATACTGTTCTCTTAATTCATAAACAACACTTTTTTTTTTACATCCATTACTATTTCCAGCCTCATATTTTCCACTACTGGCTGACTAGACCTGTCGTAGCTTCATTTGCTATATAATCTAACATAGGACGGGCACAACATCCAGTCACCGGCCGTTAATTTACCAATGTGAAAGGGTAAACCCACATTTTATCAATGCTACATTTTTCGGTCATGCCAGGAATTGAACCTGGGACCCTTAGCTCAGTATGCAGACACGCTACCGAATGAGCTAAAATGTCGGATCATAAAAAAACACCTATTTTTTGAAATAAACAACTAATCTAAAATTCTAATTAAAAAAAAGGGCAATATTAATTGTCATGGAAAATCTATTTATAACTTTTAAAAATACTTTTTTTTTTGATCAGGGTGAAACCTTTGAATTCTCAAGTATATTCAAGATTTCCTTTTTTCAAATTCTTAATTGTAATTTATTTTAAACTCCGTACTACTTTTGATAGTTCAGCGCCAACATACAATTTATAGTAAATACATAACAATTAAGATCCCAGACCATTAATTTTACACTTAACTGTTATAATGAATACATAATAACTTAGAAAATTAAAATTTAAGCCACTATTCTATTTTGAATATGTTGAGAAATGACTCCTGGACCCTTAGATCAAACCTTGGACCTTTGGATTTAAGGCAGAGTTGCCAATATATGTAATATCAATGATATCTCTTGGTAGCCGATGATACCCACACGTCCATAACAGACTCTGCCTTAAGATATGAGTTAAGAATGACCAAGGGCACAGGACGATTCCTTGATAGCTCAGTGGTAGAACATTGTCATACTAAGCCAAAGGTCTCGGGTTCAATTCCCGTGTCCAGGTGTAATTTTTATATCTATGAATATAGGCCTAAGGCAATATATATTTTTTAAAACAATGCCATACTGGATATTAATAACTTAAACTGACTAAGTATAGTAGAAGTAGAATTAATAATTCTAAACATTTCTTCTTCTTCTTCTTGATCATCTGTTCAGTCGAGTACGATACTCTTATCATTCTATAGGTCTTAAAGTTCTTCTTTCGCCACTCATCATGTCGAGCATGATATACTTTTCCTGGGAGATACTTCTTATAGCGTGGACAAAGTGGTATAGTCTTTGTCTTACTATCTAACTTTCTAAAGACATTTTTGGTTCGACTTGGTCTTAAAGACATCCTTATTGCTAATTCTGGTTCTCCACAGTATTCTCAGTAATTAACGCAAACACCAAAGCTCAAATGTGTCAATCTTTCTCCTGTAAGCTTTATTCAATGTCTACATTTGGTTGCAATGTTATGTGTCTGATTTTTTTCTTTTTAACTTTTAAGCACAAGAACAACAAAAAAATGCTAAACAATAAAATTTTGTTAAATCTATCACTTAAACAGCTGACTTTAATTTACTCTCACTAATTTAAATTTTACCAATATTTTAAATACTCCTCAGCTGGGCTAATAGCACATGTGACACACAAAAGGGGGGGCGGGGAAGAGTTGAGGAACCGTCAGGTGATTAAGTAACGCTTTTGTGAAAAACAAGATTACAACTATTTTCGAGTTGAATTCAATTATTTAGATGAGAGTTTGGTTTTGAATTTTTAATAGTTTTTATAACAAATGGCATTTTTGGCCAACAAATAAAATTTCTCTTCACTAGATGCATTTAGTATAATCCTCTACATATAATATTATCAGTTATTTAATAAATGTCAAAAAGTTATCTAAATAGTTTTTGGACAAATGCCACTGTGCTGGTTAGATATTCAAGAATAAGATGTGAAAATAAAAACCTGGTAAATACTTTAAATTAAATTTTTAAAGATGTACAAAAGACATTCTCTTGATTAAACATTATGGTATTAAAAAAAACTATTACAGGTTATTTAAATACATAAAAAAAACAAATCTAGAACTGAAATGAATGATAAGAAAAACAGGTTCCTTTTACCTTTTTATAGTAAATAAAAAAAAGAGTATATTCTCAACGTTCATAATTTTCATATTTTGGTCTTTACTTGGTTTTCATTCTCAGGTCTTCAAGATTACTATGCCATGAGCATAATGGCATGTGACCACAATATTTTTAAATGAAGAGAAAAATTTCTGGCAAAGTGCTGCAGTGCTCATAACGAATATCCAAGAACTTCTCAGAAAATTAAACTAAACATATTATACTGAAGTAATATTTTATTTATTTAGTCTATATAGTTGTTTTTTTTGGGTCTTGGTTCCAAGAATACCGAACTTAACTCACATTCCCTTCCACCCTAACTTAAACCAAAGAGATAGATATATATATATATATATTATTTTTTGTGAATATGTGAACAGGTTGAACTCTTGCCCAAGCCGCTACTCTAACGCAAACTGTTCTGGACACGGAGTGTGCATTGACGGTGTGTGTACGTGTGATGCGTCATTCTTGGGTGAAGCGTGCGACGTGCCCGTATGCCCCAATGACTGCAGTTACAGCAACGGCCAGTGCAATCATGAGCAGCACCGGTGCGACTGCAAGGAGGGGTTCAAAGGTACGATGGCATGCAGATATTTACCCTATTTCCTCTATGTCTATTACCAACCCTCATCGCTGGTCGCATGTTCATATGCGTCATTCTCATGCTGAATTGTACTGTCTATGATGGGGAGGTGTACTGAGGGGGGTTAGTCTAAATCGGTGGTTCCAAACTTGGGGTGTGTGAGGCACTTCCAAGTGATGCGTAGAACAATTAGTAAATAAGGTAAAAAATAATTTAAGAATTGAAGAAATTTTTTATTTCACTACCTCTTCCAAAGTAAGACAATTTTTTCTTGCAGTATTGGCAATATTGCCTACCAGTTGCAACTAATTCATTAGGTGACCAGTCAAAAGTAAGATGCTTGGACACATGCACATGTTTATTTTCACACCCGCAAACCACAGATTCGCCCCCCAATTTTCCTCTCTACCCTTCCCCTAAGCTATTATTGCAGTCACATGCAACACAATCAAGTCTTCGACTCGGACTCTCACAAAAACCAAACAGCGCCGTTGACTTGAAGGGGAAAGTGATTAACAGTGTGCTCTGTCAAATATTAAACACAATATTTAAGAACTGATGAAAACAAAAAGTGCCAACCATCCCACTAATATTTTTTTGCTAATAGTTTTACGTTGATTTTTATATCAGATAAAAAAGTGAAAAGAAAAAAAGGTTTTTTCGATTTTCTTATAACAATCACAAAAAAGATTGGAATGAAAGGGGGCATGGAATTTTGATTGTCTACTAAGGGGGATGTTAGCTGATAAAGGTTAGAAACCACTGGTTTAAATGATTTTCTTCTATACACATCCTCTAATTTCAACCTTCATCATTCTTAAGAAATTAGTATAATAGTAGATTGCATATGTTTTAACCTGAATAGGTAGTAAGATGTGCTAAAAAAAATACAAGTCGATGTATTTAAATATATTGCTTTTGGTAGGAGGGTGCTGGGAGGCAAATATTAACTAATAAGCATATTATGTTAAGATAATTATTAGATTATTATTTCATAGTTTTAACTTTGTGATGTTTATTGATAGCCAAAATTGATAGTATTTTATGCATTTTAGATATTTAAATTCATAGAAAAAGGTTGCACACCCCAAATTTTATTTTAATTGTATGTTTATTAACTTGTTTCGTAGGAGAAGATTGTAGTCAGGAGGAGGCGGAAGGATACTGGGAGGTCGTACAACTCAAAGACTTTGTCCCCGAAGGCTCAGCCTCTCACGGAGCGGTCGTGTGGCGAGACTCCCTCTATATTGTGGGTGGGGAGTCATATCACCGAGCCAAAATGATCTACGTTTACGATTTCAATGGTGAGAACAAACTAGTTTAGAGAAATTACTATTCCGGTGCTTTAGTTTGGTGTTAACGCCTTTTAGTGCCAAAACCGATCTGATCGGCTTTCCAGATTTGCGCTAGTTCTGGTGTTACCTGATAGTGACTGTCCATAAAATGTCACGCTAATTTTTTTTACTCCCTCCTTTTACCCCTTGTCACTCATTGTCACAATTTTGTGAACTCTTGTCTAATATTATATCACAATATCATGCAAACCTGCCCTTATTTAAACGGTATTTTTGATTGTAGATCCTATAAAAAAAACTTCTCGGTGTGAGTGTGCAAGTGAATATACCGGGCGAGCGGCCGCCACTGTTAGTGATAATAATGCCAACCCACCTATATAACCTTATTGAAACATGTCTGTATGTTTTGGTCAAGCTCGATTATGAAGTCGATGAGTCAATTGTTGTACCTTAATATCTTTGCATATTCAGGTTTATTAACAGAGATACGCCTAGTTGTAATGATCTTTTTCCCCTGTATACCCCACCATGCTTGGTCACACTGAGAATTCCTCTACCCCCCGTCATGTGTTATGTAATTTATAGACAGCCCCATAGCTTATGTAAGTTTGTATTATTTGACTAAAATAATTACATTCCTTTCTGTTATAGAGCAGTATACACAGAAATAATAGAACACTCTCAAAAATATCTTCTTAAATAACAGTTTGGCAATTTTTCTTGTACAATCCTACAAAAATGCTGAAATAGACTTATTACACTCCGCACACACATCCATCATAGATGTGGTGTTAAAGTTTTAAAGTGTATGAATGTTTATTGTTGTGATATTATATTTGGAAGAAGGTACAGGAAAGGTGGATAGAAACATATAAAAGGGAGACAAACACAATATGGCCTTTACAATGAAAAGAAGAACACGGTTCACACTTTACACTGCTGCCAATGGACAAAGAGGTAATGGTTGCCTCTTAAAGAAAATTGATCGTCACCGCCCAATCCCCCGACCCAGGTTTCATTTTATTGGAACTCATCAGGGAGGAGTGTGAAACGCGCAATGCAACTTCCTAAAAGAGAGAGAAAAAAAAGGGGGGGGGAGAAAAAGGAAAATGGTAAAGAAAGATAGAACAGATAGATAGGAACATGTAAAAGGTATAAACATAAAGGACAAACACAAGAAAAGGACATTGGATGCGAATATATAATGATATAACTCAATAAGGATTGTTGTGATATGTAATTATTTGAATAGATTGAGAAATGACACCTGTCACACGGGGATCGAACCTGGGACTTTTGGCTTAGCGCTCCAATGTTCTACCACTGTGCTATCCAGGACTTGTCCTGTGGTCAAATCATTCTTCACTCCTAGCTTAAGGCGGAGTCTGAGTTTCGTTATAACACTCTTTCATCCCTCAAGCTTCACCCTTCATATATACTTATTGTTTAGCATTACTTTATTCTATATTTAATTATGTTTAACAATGAGAAGGCACAATGGCTAAATATTAAATTATTGTGATATATAATTAGTGATATGTTTCAAATAAAATTATTGGATTTTGTAAAGTAAAAAGTTGAACTTAAGGATAAAACGTGGGTAAGTAAAATCTTTATTTTAGGGCAAATATTGTAACAAATCATCTTATATTTTAAGTGGTATACTACAAAAAATAGAAACATTATGGCTACATTTTTGTCTTCTTCTCTATTTGGTCATAGTATGGTCGATATAATAGCTGGTTCAAACATATATTTTACCAATATTTTTTGGCTGAGGGAACTTTGTTTTTGTGGTTGGAATGTTGCTCTAGTCAAATCGCATTTAAATATACAAAATTGACACTAGTTCACATTTAAAAGGTTAAGTAGTCAATTTTGCAAAAAAATAAAATATATATATATATTTTTTGTTTTATTTTGTGCATGCATTGTGAATCTAAAAATGCTACAAGGCCATTTTAATATTCTAAGTGAAGTTTAGCGATAACATGTCTCGCAAAATTTCGGTGTCTTTAGTTAGTAATACATTCATGAACAAGTTTGTACCGTGTGTGTTGCAGGTAATGTATGGGAAACCCCCCATATGAACAGTAAAAACTTTCCTAAACCTCGATATGGACATTCTGCTGTTCTTTTCGGGGTGAGTTATTTCGTTTCACAGTTTTATGACCTATTCAGTAATCCTTACAGAGTTTTTTTAGAGTATATAACACTTCACAAATATTTGAAGTATCTAGAACATTTCCTAATTATGTACGCTAATTTTTCAGAGTATAACAAATATAATAAATTATGTATTTATAAAATATCTTATTAATAAAATAGTTTATTTTTCTGTTATGAGCATTGCACGATATCCACCCCATTGCAGAGGTCTGTAATTTCAAAAATTAGTGACCACTCTGCACTAACATGGACACCTAGAAGCAGGAACTGTGTTATGCTTTTAAATTGATTAAAAACTAGGTTTATAGCAATGCACTATTAATAAAATTAAGAAAATGTTTGTCTCCCATGAGTATTGCGTGATATCTACCATATGCAGACGTTTGAAATTTAAAAAATTAGTAACCCTTGTGAACGAACATTTGGACCACGGAGCCGGCATTTTAACCTTTCATTTAGATTTTTTTTTTTAATTATTCAAAAATCTGGCCGTAAGCAAAATGGCCACGGGCAATTCAGGGCTTAAAGCCACTCACTTAAAATTACCTTCATTGAACAATCATTAAATTAAAAACTTTTCTCTTGGGGAACGTCAGGTACTTCTACTAGTTTTTAATACTTATGGTTATAGCCTAATTCTTATGGTATATATCTGTGATTTGCTATTTAATCTAAAACAATCACAATGAATATCAATTTCATGGGATTGCATCACTCACACAAAGAAACCATGCTATAGGATGTCACTAAATAAATATATGATTTTACCAAATATAGTACAAATAAAAGTAAAAAACACTAACACATATTTACAAAAACTTCACTATTTTTAATACCACATTGCTTCTTCCTCAAGAAGCTATTGTGAAACAGAAATTAATTTTATTTAACAGATATAGGTTTTAGTAGGTTTTGTCCTACTTATTATTCTTCATTTCTTTCATATTTATTTTGGCAATCTATTTTTTTTAAACTGTCTCCCGCTCCTCCAATTATATAAACTATGATTTAAGTTTATTACCTTAGGTCAGATAAAATATGTTACTTTCTTGGCAAACCATGTTTGCTTAAAACAACTGGCTTTTACACATGTTTGTATAATTAACTTAACTCTACTTTACATCCATTACTCTTTTCAGCCTATATTCTGGGTCAGTTTTTCATTCATGTCGGGTATATTAACTATCAATCGATAAAAAGTAGAGAAGGGTTGAATTCCATTCCTGTCTAATCCTTGAATCTTTAAAATGTAAACAATGTTAGTTAGAATGAAAATATTTAAAATTCAATCTAAAATATTTTTGTTTTTGGTACCAGATGCCAGGTTGATATTTTGTTTGTAATGTATTTTACATCATAACATATCATTTATTATTCATGAAATAACATACCTTTTTTCCATTAGAGATGAGTTGAATCCACTATTTTATGAGTTCATATCTTCATTTTACTAAATCTTCAATAATTATAATCCTAATCGCGGAAAGAATTATGAGAAAAGGCGGAAATATAAATGTCATAGAATAATTTAGTAAAATGAATTAGTACTTAATGGCTTGGAAATGTATAATAAGACAGTGTAGAAATACTGTACAGTAATGTATTATATTTGGAAGAAGGTACAGGAAAGGTGGATAGAAACATATAAAAGGGGGACAAACACAATATGGCCTTTACAATGAAAAGAAGAACACAGTTCACACTTTACACTGCTGCCAATGGACAAAGAGGTAATGGATGTCTCTTAAAGAAAATTGATCGTCACCGCCCAATCCCCCGACCTAGGTTTCATTCTATCGGAACTCATCAGGGAGGAGTGTGAAACGCGCAACGCAACTTCCTAAAAGAGAAAACC
>CABFOV010004557.1:0-24789 GCA_902141375.1 Timema poppense | reverse complement strand
GTTTTTTGGTTTTCTCTTTTAGGAAGTTGCGTTGCGCGTTACACACTCCTCCCTGATGAGTTCCGATAGAATGAAACCTAGGTCGGGGGATTGGGCGGTGACGATCAATTTTCTTTAAGAGACATCCATTACCTCTTTGTCCATTGGCAGCAGTGTAAAGTGTGAACTGTGTTCTTTTCATTGTAAAGGCCATATTGTGTTTGTCCCCCTTTTATATGTTTCTATCCACCTTTCCTGTACCTTCTTCCAAATATAATACAATTGCCTCATATAGCGAAAAGAGGTTTTCCTTATAGAGTCATATCTGTACAGTAATGTAATGTAATTGATAGTGAAGGAAGCCAACCTGAAAGGAAAGTAAGGTTAGGCTTAGATAGAAAAACACACACTTTTCTCCTAATTTCTTTTCTTCTTAAACTATTTCACTAAATTACACATCACACATAGTTTGAATTTTCAGAGATGTTCCTTTATCAATAGAAGCTACACATTGAAAAAACACAAAGAAAGACAGGATATAGAATAATTTAGGAAATATTTAAATAGTAATCAAATGCCATTTTTTGTTCAAAACTATTCATTATAATTTATAACATTCATATTTAGTTAAGGGCTATATCAATGTTCTGGGGTTTGGATGTTGAGTTTGTCCTATTATTATGTTGGATCTGAATCACCTTTTTATAGTAATGGAGCTATAAAACATATCCCAATTCAAAATTTGGAAATATATTTATATACAAATTTTGAATCCCTAATCCAATATTTTATCGAATTATCGAACCACATACAGTACGTATTTAATGATTCGGAGGTTCAAGAATTCAAAAGTTCCATCCCCAATAGTAATAATCCTTTCCAGTAGGAATGTAACCATGTGACCACACTTATTATTCAATTTGGTATAATTCTAGGATAAGATATACATGTATGGCGGTGTGGAAGAAAATGGTTCCGTGTCGAGCGAGCTATGGGCTCTGGACATCAGCTCCAAAGATTGGGAGAACATCAAGGTCCGTTCCGAGCCTTGCAACACTACAGGAGGGAACAACGCCACCCTTTTTTGCGGTGCGTAGCTCTTTATATTTCGGACCTTTTAGCTTACGAATGGGGATATCTGCCCACTTTTATATTATAGCACATATGTTTATAACTTAAGCTGACAGTCGTTCGGCTATGAACTTACCAGCGACTTTGAAACAGTTTGATGAGGGTTTTCGTTTGTTGCATCATTGATTACTGGTGAGATGATTCGAGTGCTGACCATAATCTTTAGGTAAGACCTGCTGCATATCCGTTTTTAACTGCATTACCCAATCAGCAATGGAAACTTTGTATGCAATTTAAATTTTACTTGCTTGAGTGGCTTAATGGTATAAGGCATCACTCTAGTGCTATAGACTCGCCTGCTGACAATGTGTAGATCGAGGTTCGAATCCCAGTCGGGTCTATTGAGGGTGGTATTTCCAAAATGGTCTCCCACTCTGCAAATGCCGGTAGATTACCTCTAAAATGCTTCCTTCCTTTTACCTACTCCATTAGAGTAATTATCATGCATGCATATTGGGGTTCTAATCTCGGTTAGGTTTATCGAGGGTGGTTTTTCTTAAATAGTTCCCACTCTCCTAATCAACTGCAGGTGGATAACCTCTAAAATGCTTCCTTCCTCATACCTACTCCATTAGAGTAAATTATCCCACATGTGTGCAACTTGAACAGGTAGTAAGACGCAGTGATATATATTATTGTTACTCCACGAGCTTGATTGGCATGAAAGTCTAGTTGAATCTCAAGCGGAGTTTAAGCCATTTTAGTAAGGAATATAATTAATTGTATTTTTTATATTCATTAATGGACCACTGATTGCTGAATTTGATTTTGTAAAACCCTTGCTAAAATTTAGTCCTCCTGGCGCCATGGTGACATTACTTGGGCGGTTTGTTCTGTTCAGGTCCGCTGCGATCCGTAGGACACACGGCCACCATCGTCACCGACAAAGCCAAGAAGGTTGAACGCATGATTGTTATCTTTGGCCACTCACCGCAGTACGGCTACCTCAACACGGTGCAGGAGTACCACTTTGGTAAGACTGGCCGGTGGTATTGGAATGATGACTGAAAGTTCAAGTTCTTATAGTTTCTAAACAACATAATGACCGAATCAGAATATAGGTTTGAACAATCAGCAGGATTTGAAACAATATCTTCATTTGGGAAGGAGTTTGACCAGAGCTCCAGCCTCATTGGATTAACACATCTTAAAAACTAGAGCCAAATCTGGAATCAACATAACATTAAAATGAATTTATTAATTTATTAAAGAGTTGATTCAAACGCCAAACATGGTTGAAAACTTTGTAAGTAAATTCAAAGAAATGTGCCCTGAAACAAAGAAACTATATCATGAGCTATGTATCCTCCTAAGATTACTATTGTTGGTCCCATATACATCTGCAACAGCTTTTTAAAATTCTATACAGTGTCAAAATATACCTCCAAACAATCATGACCTAGACATAACATCATTTTGGCCCCCTTAAGCCCCATCCCATGTTTTTACTCCACCTAGCTTAACCTGGACACAATTTTATTCCAGCCCCCTTTAATCCCCTGTATATAACATCATTTTGGCACCCCTAATCCTCTGGACATAATATAATTTTGGCCCACCCTCTATACACAACTCGTTCTGGATACGTCATTCTAACATGATATTTTCATTGGTTGTCAGGCACAAGAGAATGGAGCGTTATTGTGCCTCGAGGTTTCCCTGTGAATGGGGGCTATGGTCATAGCAGTGCGTGGGATGAGCTCAGTCAGAAGATCTACGTGTATGGAGGATTCATATCAGAGAGTTCGTCCAATCCATTCCTCAGTAGCAAAATGTACTCCTACGACCCGGACACCAAGACTTGGTGAGTGAAACTACTCGGTTATGGGGCTGAAAAATATAGTCATTTGGTGGTTCATTCCCAACATAATAAACAACAAACAACCCCATACCGTTAATTGAATACTTAACTGAAAATTTTAATTCTGCGGTGTAGTGAATGCATTATAGTAAAAATTGCTAACATTTATTTTATATTTATGTTATATTCTCTATTTTTTATTACTGTAATGTCCCGAAAATAAGCCACACTTTTTTTTCCCCCAGAAACAGCTTTGATATAACTTTAATGCTATAATCACACTCTTAGATAATAAGTACCAAATTTTGTATCTTTAATATTTGCATACAGTAATATCGATATATATATATATATTAATAATATACCCCTGAAGAGATAGGTTTAAGCTGTTCACTTTCGACAAAATGTCTGCCAAATAGATCAAAGCCTGGAGCCACATTTGATCTTGCATGCACTTTGCTTTGTGAAATGGATGGTTGGTAAGAAAAACTAAAACTTAGTGTTTAAGGTCAATCAATTTTGTAAGAGTTTACCTCGAAATAATTACCTGACTTCAGTGTGAGATAATAAACAGTTATTAGTGCTTCCCATTTCCTCACAAAGTGCTGAAAAAATTCGCCATTACAGAAATATTTTGGCGAACCCCTTGGAAGAGTTTTCGAACCCCCAGGGGGTTTGGGAACCGCTGGTCTCTTCAATGCATTCTACTGGCATATATTTTTACTACTGTATGGGACAAAGTGGATTTTATTTTACATATAAAAATTTAGCTTCATTGTGTTGATCGAAGCTGCTATTCTTTGGTGAGATAGTTTAGGCGCGTGTACTAAATTCGGAAATGATAAGATGGTAAACCATATTGAAAACAATTTAACTTTAACTACTTGTTTTTCTCAACAAGTGATCTCAATTTAACTGTAAATATTTATTATTCTGTGCAAATGATCTCATTTTAACTGTAAATACCATTTTTGTTTTCCCTCTTCAAGCGATTTAATATGAGATGATCTCATTTTCAGTATAAATATTGTTTTTCCTCTTCAAGGGGTTTAGTAAACACTGATTTGATTTTAACCATTAATATTGTTTTTCTTATGAAAATAATTGCAAATTTGGGGTGCGGCTTATTTTCGGCGGCGACCTATTTTCGGGTCAATAGGGTATATTTTAATTTTAATTTACATTCATAATTACTTACAAAATTTTAATTTTAATTTGAGAGTCGAGATTTGGAGGTAAAAAGGAGATTCGGATTTGAATCATCTCTAGTAAAATTGAGTAACACATTTCTATTGCATCTTAAAACATATTCTTGTATTATCTTTTTAATAGGACCCTTATGATGTCTGCACCCTCTGCAAGGTTTCTCCACTCAGCCGTTTTCCTCACCCCGGGACTGATGGTGGTATTTGGAGGCAACACGCACAACGACACTGCACACAGCCAAGGGGCCAAGTGTTACTCGTCTGAGCTCCTGGCCTATGATGTGATTTGCGACTCTTGGTTCCCCCTCACAGTGCCCCGAGAACTTCGCGCAGACCTTGCACGTTTTGGGCACTCAGCTGTTATATTTAACCACACCATGTACATCTATGGGGGCTTTGACGGTCAGATGCTCTCAGATATGCTCAAGTGAGTGATTTTTTTTTTACATGTTATAGAACCAAATTATTAGTGGTCCTGGTAAGAGACCTGGTGGTCTAGGGGTAAGGTGTCAGACTTCTATGCTGGCGGCCGGGGTTCAATCCTTGGTCCCGGCACAAATTTATCTGATTACCAAACCCTTCCTTCACCTCTGACAAGACATCTTGTGAATGTGAGGAATGCCAGGTCTCTACCGTGGTTCGGATTCCACGTTAAACTGTAGGTCCTCCATTTCATCTCATAATCCATTACACATTAGCATAAGTGCGTATAACCCGAACGGGTAGTAAGACGCGGTGCTAATAATAATAATAATCAGTGGTCTGTGAGCTTTTTTTTTAAAAAAAATCCGAGTTGAGTATTTTAAAAAGCTCTCAATTTCTGGTCAAATTCAAGTATACTATAATTTTAAAATGTTAGGAGAACATATTTGTTTATTTTAGAAGTAAAATACAATATTTAAAATGTCAAGTCTAAACAAATATGAAATGCAAATACCACAGCTTTAAAATGTGAGGTTTCTGTAAACGGGTGTTGGTGGGACTCCAATAGTTAAATTACATATTGATCCTCGGCTATGTTACTCCGTACAATACTGGTAGGCACTGGCCTATTTCCACGAGACCTCTGGGTGACGTCAAGAGTGGAATAAGGGAATAAAAGAAAATGAATATTTAATATGTTTTGTGACGTTGTCTATACTGAGTTATTAGTTAGATAATAAATATAAAAAAAACAATGTTGGGGGAGAAACTTCAATATTTATAACACCATAACACTTAAATCAAAACTTTACTCCCTTAAAATTTACTCTGATAGATGAGGTGATGGACAATAAATTAGCCTAAAGACTATTACTAGGCATGAACACTATATCAACAAAAGTTCAAGCTCATTAAAGGAGATTATTGGCTAAGAAACCTTAAAGTCGTAAAGAAAAACTAGGTTTGTTATGAGTGTTCTGAATTGGCACCCTGTCTACCGTGTACCAGGCAGTCACTCGTCATTGGTTACATCTAAGTCTTTTATGACTCCAATCCGCTCACAACCCCTCACATGTTCCCTTGAGTTCTTGTTCATCTAACGGTCGCTACGCTGACCAGCTGTTGAGATAATTGTCCTTTCGGGCAGTCCCAGCACACGGATTTCCACAGAGTACAAGTCCAACCATAAAAAATATCTGAAGGACACATACCTTTCCAGTGATTGTTTAGGTACCTCGGAAAATGTGTCCAATCCTTATAATGGACACTCTTGGGCTCCTTTAGACAGTTAGCTTTCATCCCAAGCAATATTTTTCTTGCCACACGTTTTCTTCCCGACCTCTAGCATTCACGAGCAAACTCAAGGCAAGAGTCTCCCTCAAGCTAACCCCCAACATCACTTTTGTCCGCATCTATCATTGCCAACTCACAAACACAAATCCCCCTAACTGCACGGCCACACAATTAATTTAATTAAGTAAGCTATACATACACACATTTAGTTATTAATGATTAGGATTGCTATTCTTACCAAGAGATACGAGTAAATAGGAGTATTATGTGTGGATGGAAAGTTGGAAGTCTCCTTATTTGCAAAATATATATTCCTTCCCTGCTGACTCAATTTCAAATCATTAGACTTTTTTTTATTTATTTATATTCTAAATATATATACGTATTACCCAAACTACCGAATAGATCAAGAAGAGCCCATGGCAAGGGTCGGAGGTACAAATAAAAACTAAAGTCGATCGAGGATTGACCCTTTGGAGCACTTACCTCACATCTTCTCCATGCATAGAAGGCAGCACGTGGCGGATGTAGTCGGTGGCTCAGCGGAGCAAGTGAATAATTTTGGGATGGAGTGAAGAAGGGGACTGATGCACCCCATAAATGACATAATTATGTATTTTATTGTATTTTAATCGTGGACTTTGAGGGCTTCAGTTTTCTGGAACGTGTGTAGGCCTTGCCCTCTTATCCTCCTTTCAATGTCTATTACAATTTGTTACGAAAATTGAGCGATGTGAATATTTATCTTATGTCTATAAGACGAAATGTTTATTTCTTTGTTTACTTTATATGTTTCATGTTGTTGTAGATACACCCCTGGTCGCTGCGACCATCTTAGGACACAGTTTGACTGCCTCAACAAGAGGTTTGGTCTAAAATGCGTGTGGGACAGCCAGGAGACTGTGTGTCGTTCCATTGCCGATGTTCCTCATGTGCACCTTTTTACTGCGGGGGAAATGAGCCTGGACAATGAGGGGGAAACATTCTACAGGTGGGAAACCTTACTCAAACAAAATTCACAGCAAATAAACTTTAAAATGTAAATGTCACAGTTTTTTTAAATATATTTTCCCCCTAAATTTAATATAGATTTTTTCTCCTTTGGATTCTGATTCATAATTTCAATCCTTTTCCATGCGTCCAACCTCACATTAAAGATATGTTGCATATTTATATAATCTACTGTACAATGCTGAAGTTATAAAAAACACTTAAAAGGTATAGTAGTTGGATTAAATCCACTATTTTACAAATCAAAATCTTCATTTAACTTTCATATGTCAAATTTGAATTCTAATCTCGGAAAGTATTCTGAGTCTTGGATGCAATAGAAATCGAATGGATTAATAGAAAATATATCCAAATGTGTCTACTTTTGTTATATCAACATTGTATGAAGGTGATTATTGTGTGGGCTTTGATATACTTGAGTGTTTAAAAAAAAACAACTTGTGTGTGTATATATATCATAATTTTGAGTATGAGAAATATTAGGGATGAGTACCCTCTAATTCTCAAATACCTAGAATCCTGAAGGAGATTTGGAAAATTAAACCTTTTTTTTAATTGTAGTTTGAAATTGGTTTTAGAGCTCCAATACTGTCTCTTGGTGGCTTGGGCCCAATATAATTATAGGAATCTAGACAAATAATTTAACACTTAAATGAATGAATGATTGAATATAATAATAAATGGAATATGTTTTTTTAGACATTTTGTTACTCTTTTTGTTTTTCATTATTATATTATATTGATTCCTCCGCTCATGTTTATTATATTTTACAAGCTCAGATTCATATTTGTTATTCGAGTCTCATAGTTGAATTGAAGATTCTTCTTAAAATAGTGAATTCTAACCAACTCACCAAAAATACTATGATTATTGTTGTTTCAATAATCTTAGGTGTCCGGAAGAAAGTCGCTCGTCCATTTTCGCCAACAAGGAGCTGTGTACCCTACAGCAGGACTGCATCTCTTGTGTTCACACGTCACACGAATGTGTGTGGTGTCCCAACAGTGTGTGTAGTCATCAGCGCTGCCGAGACATTAGCATGGGCGCCTCTACCGCCTTGGAGCCTGTCAGGGCTAGCTCACATTCACCAGTCAAGGTTGGTTCATACACGAGTTGTTCTTGGGAACAAATATCAGGTTCAAGTTCATTCCTCATAATGTCCTGTCCTGATCTGACCATTACAAAACTTCGCCAAAAAAATATTGACATCTAAAATGCTGATTTATGTTCAATTGTCATTCCCAGCTGTTATCTACAGTACAAATTAATATTCAGATGAAAAAAACTAAAACAATTGAATTGTATGTTGGAATAGTTACTGTATCTAACAGCTTATAGTGAAATATTTCAATAATAAAAACATTTTCTAAATTACTTTAGTCTTTAAAGTTATAAAAACAAGCACAATATAATTTTTTCAAGCACTAAACAAATTTATAAAAAGTACTCAAACTTTGATCTGGTTTCAAGAATATTTAATTATTTTTTTTAAGCAACGTCAAAGCTGATATTTTTTCCAAAACAGTTGAAGTTTCGAAGCTTTGCACACCCGTATTAATATAATCTAATTTCTCGCTTATCCTTAATGATTTAAGTGTTTAGAGGATTTTAGGGTGAATTCTCTACTTTGTATATTAGATTCACATTCACTTTTAATTTCAAAATAGACTTTGAACACCCTTTAGAACAAATATCACACCTATCTGATTTGTTAATGTTCAGTAGTGAAGTGGACGGTACGTTTTGGTGGTCACAATCGACCCGTACTCACATGTTTTTGCTGATATTATATTCGTGAAATATACACACGATTACATCATTTAAGACTGCTCAAAATACTTATATGCCGACATATTAAAAGGGTAATCCGCTACTGATGGACTCTGATACAATATGATGCTGATGAGATGACAATCTATTATTGCTCGCAAATTGAGCTGCCAGCGATGAGTGGAAAATTCACCACAAATAACAACCAACCACAAAACATTACACACAGTTCAAATAATACAAAATAAAAATATTCGCATAAATACCAGCCCCAAAGAGTAAGTTTTTTATTAAAACCAAGTTGTGTTTTTTTCTTTGTAGGATTTCACTCAGCAGCAGCAGTGCGAATCCAGTGACGGCTCACTATGTCATCAGCTGCACACGTGTCAGGCTTGTAGTGCCCACCATTACTGTCATTGGGACAACTATGACAACAAGTGCAAGGCATCAGGCAACCTCACTGCTGGGGACCATCAGGTAAATCAACAGACTACATATTTTCCTGGTAGGTCACTATGTTAATATCGTTGATTCGTCATCAACTGTTTCCAGCCAGTAGCTGGCTCAGTTTGGTAAGACGGCTATCCATCCACCATTCTTCTCTCATTCACACGCTTGCTGTTATATGCTTCTCCCATCTCTTTCTTGGTTTTTCTTGCTGTATTTTTTCCTACATATTTCATGGCTAGATTCTCCTTGGGATTCGTTCCTTTTCCATCCTCGCTACATGCATATACCATTTCAGCTTTGCATCCTCTACCATCCCATGTACTCCCTGTACCCCAACTCTTGCCTGGACAACTTCATTGCTACTTATATTTCTCATTGTGACAGCTGTGCCGTGAACGTCACGTCCAATTTTTGGAAGTTTTGACGGCCACTGCTGGGGGCTGGCGTCAGGATGTTTGTCTTTGAGTTTGAGAGCGCTCAGTTAAGAACATAGGAACTCGTAGAAGCCCTGCCGAGTGTAGTGAATAATACTCTAGATAATGACACAAATAAAATATTTTTCTTTAGTAGTCTAGTGATTGGAAACATTCATGAAGGTCGAATTGGGCGTGGTTTGTGAGGCCGAGTGTAATTTTTGATGCATGTAAATCAATCAGTAGTTTGAAAAAGAATGACAGAGTTTTTATATGCACTAAGTACTGTGAACACTTACTCATTAATAATTATTCAAAGGACAGCCCAATAAATAATAAAAGGATCTAATTAAAAATGAAAAGATAATAAGTGTTAATTACAAAGTAAAAGTTAAGACCACATGAAATTTATTAGCGTTCCTTTGAATAATTATTATTATTATTTTCTCCTTACTAAATCACTATGAATATAACGTACTCATTAATTTTGTCTCGTAATTATGAGAACTGTCGGATGGTAAACAGAGTGTTGTGTTTACTAATTTAGATTATGAATGATACATTATCTTTAGTTGTGGTTGAATAAATAGGACTGTTTGTTAGTTAGATTGGCGGACAAGCCCCCTTTTTTTGGAGTAGTTTTTCTTTGGACTGGGTTCGCCATGACTTGTTTTCACCTAGCCCCACGTTTGTTCCACAAAACTGTGGAATCATGTTCAGACAAGAGATAAATACATGGAACGGTTTCTTCTTAAAAATACCCCTTATCTTCACTATTTGGCTTTAAGTCCTATTTTCCTCTCACACTGAGAGATCTCGGAAAGGGCTCGGCTCATTTAACAGCACAGCAAGAACCACTTCTTGAAGACCACGAGGATCAATGACTAGGTCGAGCCAGCATAAAGGACCTCCCAATAAAGCTGAGAAGGTAGAGGGTAATAATTTTGACTAAAAAAAAGGGTACACAGCTAACAGGCTCCTCAAAAACTTCTTTCCCATGGCCTCAACCTTCACTGTCTTTCTTATCCTCCTATTGTAGTCAACATTTTATTGTTTATTTCAGACAAAATAAAAAAAAAGACTGTTGAGAAACATTTACAACAAATTTAAACAAGTCCTGTTGTGAAATATGTTTAACATGCTAGTTGTCATGATCCTTCCTTGACAACTAAACTAATGATTCACTCACATAGGAGCCTGTGTCGTGCACTGGTTCGAGTGCCTGCTCAGAATTCACCTCCTGTATCAACTGCACCAACGAGGAGTGCATTTGGTGCCAGAACGAGGGCCGCTGTGTAGACAAGAATGCTTACACTGCGTCATTTCCGTACGGGCAATGTCGAGAGTGGACCACGCACAAAAGCCGCTGCAGGTCTTCTGGGCCAGGTAAGGTAGCACCTCTTGTATGGTATCATTTCCATCATCATCATCATCTCTTTCTAGCTATGGCCGGCTCAGTTTAGTTTTCAAAAACTTTTAATCAAAATGTTCAAGTTTAGTTTTTTAAATATTGAGTAATTAATCTGATACAATTTAATATAATATTTCAAAATGTGTAATCCTCAATACTCTTTTGCCTAATTAAAAAAATTATGGCTTTTACACTTGTATTAAATTTGGTCAAGAAACCACATTTTTTTGATCATAACTTTTATCACAAGAAAATCATCATTTTCAAGAGTCTCACCTTTCTCTTTTAGAATAACACTCGCAATTAATGTATTATCTGTCATGTTTGTAATATGAGACAGGAAGTGCACGCTACTGAGGGGTAAATTGATTTTTTTATAACATGTCTTATTACAAAAAAAACTACTTTATAACAAAACATACTTGTGACTGGCACACCCGTTTACTCCCCAATCAGTCCCATGTTAGTTTCACAGAAGGGTGGCCATTACACATTCTTAGAATTTTTAAGGAGATTTGAGAATTCAAGAAATTTTCAGATTCAAGTCTCCAATCCTTGATTTTTTATATATCTTTTTCATTCTTTAAGTGAAATTTGTTTTAGAGCTCTAATACTGCTTATTGGTGGTTAAGAACCAGTTATAACTATAGTATTGACTTAACAACTGGGCCCCAGAGCAGTAACTTAACACTTAACTGAGTTTATGAATATTATAATGAATGGATTATAAGAAAATATGTTAACATTTAGTTACTATTTATATTTTCTATTATATTTATATTTCCTCCTACGTTCATAACTTTTTATAAGATTTGGATTTGAATTTAGGATTTGAAGGTAAATTGGAGAATCGGATTTGTAAAATAGTGGATTAGACCGAATGCTAATTTTTAGAAATATTATATTTGAAAGAAGATATAGTAAAAGTGGGTGGATAGAAACATAAAAAGGAACAACACAATATGGGTTTTACAATGAAAAGAGGAACACAGTTCACACTTTACATTGCTGCCATTGGACAAAGAGGTAATGGTTGCCTTTTAAAGAAAATCGATTGTCACCACCCATTCCCCCGACCTAGGTTTCATTCTATCAGAACTCGTCAGAGAGGAGTGTGAAACTCGCAACACAATCTCCTAAAAATTAAAAGACAAAAAAAGGGAGAAAAATGGAAAATTGTAAAGAATGATAGAAACATGTAAAAGGTTTAACATAAAGGACAAACACAGGAAAAGGACATTGGATGAGAATATATAAGATATCTCTATAAGGAAAACCTTTGTTTGCTTTATGAGGTAATTGTATTATATTTGGAAGAATGTATAGGAAAGGTGGATAGAAACAGATCCATAATTTTAATCTAATGTTTGGATGTGCTAGGCAAGTCAGTGTGCAGTTTCTACCCCACATGTGCGGAGTGTCGCACCGATCCAGCATGTGGTTGGTGTGACGACGGTTCTGGTACCGGTTTGGGCTCCTGCCTACCTGGCGGGAATAATGGTCCTCAAGTTCCGGACTTCACCTGTCTGTCAGACCACTGGTTCTTCACCCAATGCCCCAGTACGTAACTACCGACTGATGAGTGACTAAAGTTATAGTATGTAGAAAACAAGAGGTTATGAAATTATATTTTTTGCTATAGTACAGGATTACTTAGAATACTTGAATCCTTAAGGGTGTTTGAGATTTGATAATTTGAAAAAAAAAGGAAGTTATTTTTAAAAGGAATTATATAGATTAGTGTAGTTTGGACAAAATCCCAATAAAGACAAAATTGTATTAATATAATTAATTTACTAAAAAATTAGTGTCCGATTTGTTGTCCATGACAAATAGACATTACAAATAAAATATTACTGGTCAATGGCACTAAGCCACAACAACTAAAAAACTAAAATCAAAATATTTTTCACTTAAACTAAAATCATACATAATAATTAGGATTAAAAATTGGATTCAAGTTTAGAAAGAAAAGTTAATATTATTTTTCAAAGTCATTGTGGTACGTCTGGCAAACCCAAAGGTAATAAAATAGACCATTGTGAATTCTTAGACACAGATTATAATGAACCTTAAATAAGTAGGCCTTAACGAAGTGGACTGGATAGAAATATTTCAAGATAAGGATGGGTGGCGTAGTTTTGTAAGTTTGGCAATTAACATTTGATTTACTAATGCCATAGAGTAATTAAGTATTGCCCAAACCCAAAATCAATATAGTAAAAGTTCGTTTTAACACGTCTCACGATATTTCGGTGTCCCTACTAATGCAGAGCTTATAAATATTTTCTAGTCTGACTTAAAACCAAGCCTTAGGCAAATTGAGAATTGAAATATCAGATATAAAAAAAAAACCTTGTCCTCACACTGACAAAAAGAAGGTGCTAATCACTTTACTAATACTGTTTGTACCTTGAATTAACTGGTGCTTTCTTTATCACAACATTGTTTGCAGAGCTCTGTTTATATGTATGTGTGTGTGTCTGTTCCTAGTTTGCCAGTGCAATGGGCACAGCACATGTGCCAACGACACAAGTATCTGCATACAGCCATGTTCCAACCTTACTCACGGTCCTCATTGTGAGCAGTGTGTGCTCGGCTATTATGGCAATCCAGTCAATGGAGGAAGATGTCACGGTGAGTGCAAGCTCCCTAGTATTGACAATTTAGACTTTGTTATGTCATCCTCACTTAATATGAAACTTAAGTTATCGTGTCAATAAATATTTTGTCTCTCTCTCAAATCACAAGAAATACTTTTAAATCTATTTAAGGAAAACCTTATTTGTCTTTTGAAGTATATTTTCTAAAACGATATAGGAAAGAGGAATATGAGCATAAAAAGAAATAACACAGTATGGCTTTTAAAATGAAGAAACCCCAGCATTATTACTTTACACTGCTGCTACTGGACAAGTGGGTAATGGCTCTCTCTTGAATATTTAGCAACGCTTCTTACTACCCGTTCGGGTTATACGCTTTAAGTACTAATTATTCTAATGGATTAGGAATTGGTAAGGTTGAATTAGAGGAAGTGAACCCGCATTCGCATGGAGGGAGAGGGGAAAACCATTTAGGAAAAACCACCCCCAATTCACCCGACCGAGATTCGAACCTCAACTCTCTCTTGAAGAAAACCGATCACTGGCACCCAATCCCTCGGCCCAATTTTCATTCATAACATAAGAACTCATCAGAAAAGCGTATGAAACTCACATTGCAATAAAAAGACACAAATGGGAGTAAAAAGAAATTGATGGAACTATAGGAAACTTAACCAGGAACATGTAAAAGGTTCCAAAAACATTCCTCCTATTTGTTTGTATACCTCTTTCATGTACCTCATAGCATTTATGAGTTTATATTTACTGTTTACATCAATGTATTTCTAATCTGCCATGTGTTAGGCAAGCTACCGTCGTTTCTGAGTCCTTAGTCCTTACCTGTCCTGCCTTTTACACTGTTACCGCAGCAGAAATTTATCGGCAGGTCAGGGGAGGTCTCAAAGGGGGGAGAGTCTGAAACAGGCCAGCTACATCTGGAAGGAAAATTCCTTCTTTTCTTTAGATTGAGATTAGATACAGAAATGGTTAAGTAAAGATAAAGAAGCACAAATTGGATTCAAAATATATTGAATAAATAAAGGTTGACAGTCTAGCTGACTCAAAAGAGTTAAAATTGCAGGTGGTGGATCTAAAACCACTTGCACACAAAGTTGGAGGTGCTGTTGATGTCATTGCAGTGGAATTTGTGTTGACAACGGTCTCATGCATTTTTACGCCCTCTAATAGCTCGGGTTGTGGTATCTACTGGTATTCCGGACATGTTGCCGAGATGTAACTCTTGTTTTGCTTGTCTTGTCATAGAGTTCATTGTATTTTTTTCAGTATGTGAATGTAACGATCAAGGTACAGAGTGCCATTCGGACACTGGCAAGTGTTTCTGCACTACCAAGGGCATCACGGGAGACCACTGTGAACGCTGTGACACTCAGAACCACTATCATGGTGACCCCACCAACCATGGTTCATGCTTCTGTGAGTGGCTCACACAAATATTGTAGATTAACACGTTAGAATAAGTTTTGTTTATTTGTTTGTTCTACTTTTTATCTATTTTTTTTTAAAGACATTTACAGGTTGGCCTAGCACTTATCTTCTTTTTTTACTGCTATGTAGGATCCCTAATGTCAATGAGTATGTGAGTTTGTAGAACTTATCAAGTTTCATGTGTGAACCTATGAAAACTTCGACTTTGCACCGAAAGATAATTTCGGCTTTGACAATTACAAAGCTTTGCCAATACAAATATTTTCATTTAAAATACTCATTGATGACTTAAGAAAGATCTGGGAGGGGTCTATAACTGAATTATGCGTGTGAGAGGAGAAGAATGGACAAGAGAAGGGAGGTAGGGGTATTTTACTAAACATACCTGGCCAAAGGCGGGAAATACTTTTATTTTTTAGCACCACATATTACTATTCATTTGGGTTTTATGTTTAGATACTAGTTACGTGAGTTAGGGATGATAAAATTTGAATCTAGAAGAAGTGTACCAACATTTGTGTGGAGGGAGAGTGGAAAACCATTTGGGTAGTTAGGGCGGAGGGGGACCTCAGTACACCTATCCAGGATTCTAACTCCGATCTCCCTGTCATAAGCAGTCCAGTCTATTGCAAGAATGACACCTTAGACCATTTGACCCCCAAAGCAAGTCTAGAAACATGATGATGATGATAATGATCCTCTTTTATTTGTTTTGTGAATCCTCATGTGAGAAATTTATGTTCCAGATGACCTGACCATAGACTACCAGTTCACGTTCAATCTCTCCAAGAAGGAGGACAGACACTACACTCAGATCAACTTCAAGAACAGTCCTCCCAAACCGGATGTGGATGCTGACTTTACAATCACTTGTTCCGTGATGGCCAAGATGAATATCACTATGAAGACTAGTGAGTTGACTCTCGAGTTTAGGATAGTACTAACTAGATGGGACCTCAACAAACGTCAATTTAATCTTTATTAGAGAAGTCATGATTCCGGGTTTTCTTGATTTCTATTCTTAAGACCCGCCTCGGTGGCGTAGTTGGCAAACGCGCTTGTCGTGTTGAGCTCGACTGCTGAGGACGGGGAGATCGAGGTTCGAATCTCGGTCGAGTGAACTGGGGGTGGTTTTTCCTAAATGGTTTTCCACTCTCCCTCCACGCAAATGCGGGTTCATTTCCTCTAATTCAACCTTCCCAATTCCTAATACATTAGAGTACTTAGTACTTAAAGTGTATACCCCGAACGGGTGCTAATTATTATTATAATCTATTCTTAAATTTCAAACCTCATATGTTTCGATTCTGATGCTTAACATTAACAATTTTAATTTGAATTTAAGGTGCACAGGTACACTGTTAATACTTAGCTCATTCAGTAATGTGTGTGCCCACTGAGCTAAGGGTCCTGGGTTAGATTCCTGGCATGACTGAAAAATTTATCATTGATGAAAATATGGGTTTACCCTTTGACGATGATAAATTAATGGCCAGGGACTGGATGCTGTGCCAGTCCTAGTCTTAAGTTAGATTATAAGGATATGAAGCTATGACAGGCCTAGCAAGCCAGTAGTGGAAAATATAGAACTTGAGAAAAAACCGACATCATGCTGGAAACTAATGGATGTAAAAATCAAGTACCAGTGTTACTAAAAAAGACCTTAACTTTCAAGAAGGGGGGTGTGTGAGTAGGCATTTTTCACTTCGAGTAGAGTTTGAATGAAATCATTGAGCTTTTTTCGGGTTCAGAGTTGTATGGAGCAATATTTGTACAAAAAATATTTCAAGTTGAATTTCTATTATAGATTCATGCATAAACTTAAAACATCATGATTTTAGAATACTTTTTTTTCCTGTGAAAAAATTAGTAATCACACAAATTCAAATTTTTGGATCAATTTAAAATAATTGTACAGTTAATTTTAACTAGACAAAGGGAAATATTGAGGGACACTTTCCTATGGTATTGTATTCTAAAATTTAAGAATATCAATTAAACTAGTAATTTTTCGAGAAAAAGATTAAAAATTTTGATTACTTGACTTTTTTGAGTTTGGTTTTGAACGACTACTAAAACTCAACTCGAACTCAAATTTTCACTTACTCACACACTTCTATGTGAAATCAATATAATCTATGCGAACTCTTTATTTGTTTCCAACTTTCTTTTATGTAGTGTTTCATGTTTGGTATTTAGAGACACCGATATTTCATGAAAGCTTTCTTAGGAACTTTTACTAAGAACATTAAAACAGATATCAATAAATACTTAAAAGTTCATCATAACATTTTAAAATTAATAATACTTTCACGAAATAAAACAAAACTAGATATTTTTTGTGAAATTTACTACTTTATCTTTTAAGTGTGAATTCTGTTCAATCTCTTTTATTTGAATGTAATTAACGATAGCAACATTCCTTTAACCAAAATAAATTCCCATGGTCTAATAACTTTATTTCCTTCGCCAAACTTTTACTATAAAGGCCATATCATGACTAAGGGAAAATATTTAAATACACAAAAGAATAAAAAAAAATATATATTTTTAATTTTCTAATTTTTTTCTTCTTAAATTTTAACTATAATTTTTCTATTTGTTTCACCATACTTCTTATACAAAAGTTGATTTGTTAACCATTTTCAACCCAAAATAAATATTCTGTATATTAACTTTTTATACCAAAATCAGACTTTATATTTAATCAGGGTGTCTACCATCCGGGAAAATCAGGGAAAACGGGAATTAGCCGGGAATTTGAAGTGATTGGGAAAAAACGGGAATAAGTCGGGAATTTGGTAAATCACAATAAAAATCCGGGAAAATGATATTTTACTCAAAATATGAAATACAATAATCATTAAATCAGTAAATTATGTAATTTTTTTGTTTGTAGCTGTGTAATATATATTTTAATTCCCAGTAAACAATTTTAATACAAATTTAAAAAAAAATTCAAATTTTAATACTTATTATTATTATTCATAAAAAATATTAATAGAAAAATGAGGGGGGAGGGGGGAGAGTTAGAAGGATGTTACATACATTTTAGTGGGGAATTTTAGGAAATGATCAGGGAAAAAGTCGAGGATTTCATTGGTCAAGTTGAGTAGACACGTTAATGAATTCCAATGTTCTTCAAAACAGAAAAACTTTTTTTAAAAGTTAATAGTAATCTGTGATGAATCGTTACAGCCAACAGTGCGGAAAAGGCATTGGTGACTGGCCACAACTGCACCACATATCGAAACCGTTTCGCCAAGTCTGACCATATCTTTGGTGTCGAGGACAACATAACGTTGACGACATTCTATGTATACGTGTATGACTTTCACCCTCCACTATGGATACAGATCTCATTTTCACAGTATCCAAAGCTCAACCTACAGCAGTTCTTCATCACATTCTCAACGTAAGTGAAGCTTTAATTCCTCAAATCATTCGCCAAGAACACGGTCCCAAGATTAGATTAAATATTTGTGACCCGCTTCGGTGGCCGCATAGTCTTAAGGCCCATTTCTCGTAATAGACTAGACTGCCGATGACGTAGAGATCATGGTTTGATCCTTGTCGAGTGTATTGAGGGTGATTTTTCTTATATAGTTTCCCACTCTGCATGCAAATGTGGGTCAACTTCCTTAAAATTCAACCCTCCTCATCCCTAACTCATTACTGTAATTAGTATACAAGCATGTAGCTTGAATGGGTAGTGAGATGCGGTTTTGTAGTTAAACATATTGATTAATACGAGTTTCAAATATCTTAAGTCTGGGAACATTCAATATAATGATATATTCTTGATATTAAATTTTTAATATAACATAAATTATTATTTTTGAAAGGGACTAGATAAAAATCGTAAAAATAATCATTCAATCCTTTATTAATCTATTTAGATACTTTTTTATTTTCATTGCTTTATCATGGTTAACAAGAAGACAACTTTAATCAAGGATAATTCAAAATAGATGATTAATTGAATAAATTAACCGGTCTAAAGTAATTTAAAGTTCTATTACATTATTAATGTGAAAAATTATATTAATTTTAAACAACTTATTAATAACCAAATGATTTATAAGTTGAAATTCTGATATTATTTAAATTAAATAGCATATGCTTACTATTGCGTTTTAAAAATTGATTATCAAGTACATCAAGTGGAAACTCGAAAATGACGAGCCTACAAAACTTTTGTTCTCGATCACGAGCTTAAATGACGAGCTTGGCTTGAAGCTCAAAATCCGAGTACTCGCAGAGCCCTAATTATCACATATATGTGTAACCTGAACAGGTAGTAAGATGCTGTGATACATATTTCAATCTCCTTATCCTGTGGATAGAAATGTTGACAAAAGGCAGTGAACAAGTTTATTTCTCTCCAGATATGCCACAATAAACCTGGTATTGAGTTTTTAACTTATTATTATTTTCACTTGGTATCTCACTTTGTTAGACTCACATTTTGTTGACGAGCTTAGTGTTTCACATGAGTGTTTTACTCCATAGGTGTTTTCTGCTGCTCTTGTTGGTGGCAGCCATCTTGTGGAAGATCAAACAGAAGTATGACATGTACCGAAGGAGACAAGTATGTAATGTGATTATTTCAAGTTGACAAATCATGTTTGTAATAAGTTTTATATCCAATACTCAAACTCGAAAAAACTTGATGTTTTCATTGAAACTGAATTTAAGCTCGACTAGAACTGAAAAATGCCTACTTGCACACTCCCATTGATAAACCATAGCGTGTGTTAAAAGCTCGGATAAAATATATTGACGGTCTCATTTGATAGTGTGTGTGACCCGCCTCGGTGGTGTAGTTGGCTAACGCGCTTGTTGTGTTTAGCTCGACTGCTGAGGACGGGGAGATCGAGGTTCAAATCTTGGTCGGGTGAACTGGGGTTAGTTTTTCTTAAATGGTTTTCCACTCTGCCTCCACGCAAATGCGGGTTCACTTCCTCTAATTCAACCTTACCTATTCCTAATCTATTAGAGTAATTAGTACTTAAAGCGTATAACCCGAACGGGTTGTAAGACACGGTGCTAAATATTATTATTGATAGTGTGTGTGTTTTGTGTAACATTAATAATAATAGTAACAACAACAATGTTTGTTGCAGAGACTTTTTGTGGAGATGGAACAGATGGCAAGTCGACCGTTCTCACAGGTGCTAGTGGAGATTGAGCAGCGAGAGAAGATAGAACCAACCACAGACGCTCTCGGGACACTTAGAAAAAGAAAAAAGGTTTGTTCTAAGATTTATCTACGATTTATATTGTGTAGAGGAAGTTGATTTTTGTGAAATTACATTTACATAATAATGTGCAAGTAAATAAATTAATTGGATAAGGGCAAACAATTTTAAGATTAATCGTACATGACTAGTAAAGCTTTGAAGATCGAAATGATCTTTAGTCTACAGATATAGCTGCGTCTAGTACTATATTTGTAAATTAAAAAACCCCATCTAGATGGGGGAATCAAACCTGGGACCCTCGGCTTAGTGTGCCATTTCTCTACCACTGAGCTATCCAGGGTTGGTCCTGTGCTCAAGGATCATTATTCATTCATATTTTAAGGCGGAGTGTTGACGTGCAATGTCAAGTTTCCTGGTTTTGATTTCTATGCCCTGGTGTCATATTTCAATTAACGAATATGAGACTTGACACAGCTATATACGCAGGGTTGCTATACACCTGAAGAACTAAGAGTGCCAGAAAAACACGGGAAAATCTTGCGTCTTGAAAAACCTGAGAAAACGCAGGAAATCTCGCAAAATCTAGTAAAAATTAGGACTCTTGAGAGTGAGTACTACCTGAATTTTTAGCTTTGAGCCGAGTTCTCTATTAAAGCTTGGGATCTAGATCGAAAGTTTTGTAGACTTGTCATTTTTGAGCTTGCTCTTGATGTACATACAAATCAATTTTTAAAACTTAAATGATAGGTGTAGGATATTTAATTAAGATTATATTGGCAGTTTTATTTATAAATTGTGCAACACAAATTCCTAAAAGAGGAATCCAAAAACCACAAAATGGAGAAAATGTAAAATTGTAAAGTATCATAGGACACTTAGATAGGAACATGTAAAGGGAATAGTATATGTTATATATCAGGGTGTCTACCATCCGGGAAAATCAGGGAAAACGGGAATTAGCCGGGAATTTGAAGTGATCGGGAAAAAACGGGAATAAGTCGGGAATTACAGTAAATCACAATAAAAATCCGGAAAAATGATATTTTACTCAAAATATGAAATACGATAATCATTAAATCAGTAAATTATGTCTTTTTTTTTTGTAGTTGTGTAATATATTTTTAATTAATAGTAAACAATTTTAATACGAATTTAAAAAATATTCAAATTTTAAAATGTATTATTATTCATAAAAAAGGTTATTAGAAAAATGAGGGTGGAGAGAGGGNNNGTGACATACTTTTTTAGTTGGGAATTTTAGGAAATGATCAGTGAAAATCAATGAAAAGGTCGAGGATTTCATTGGTCAAGTTGAGTAGACACCATGTATATGTAATAAGAATTAGTATTGCGCATTTCACACTCCCTCCTGATGAGTTCCTGTAGAATGAAATCTAGGTCAGGGGGTTGGGCGGTAACGATCAATTTTATTTAAGAGGCAAACATTACTTTTTTGTCCAATGACAGAAATGTAAATTGTGAACTGTGTTCTTCTTTTCTTTGTAAAAGCCATATTGTGTTTGTTCCTTTTATATGTTTTTATCCTCCTTTCCTGTCCCTTCTTCCAAATATGTTAAAGGTTCTACAAATTGTTACAGGATTCGCCTAGCCCCATAGCGTTGGAACCATGCTGTGGCAATAGGGCGGCCGTACTGTCCCTGCTGGTGCGCCTACCGACAGGAGGAGAGATCTACACACCCTCGGGACAGTCAGGTACTAAGATTGAACACCAGGAGTGTGCCATGTAATCTTTTTCTGTTCATAGCAAAATTAAAGACCAAGTAGTTTTTTATCGTTGTTTTCTGTTGAAAAATTTACTAAATTTTGTATATTACTTTTTCTTAAGACATCAAATATAACTTACAAAAGGTTTTACTGTAAAAATGTTTACATATTTCTTACTAATTTGATAAAGAATTTTATAATAATGGAAATGATAAAACTAAAGAAAAGGGGAAAATAAACCAAAAAGAGTAAATTTGATGTAAAAAGCCCACTTAGGTAAAGAGGAAAAATGTGAGAAGAATCCAATGCATAAAGGTGACATCTTCTTCCCTTCTTCTGTCTTCTATAGTAGAAGTAGTCTCACACACATTTTAACACAAATAGAATTAATATTTGCGTTAAAATGTGTGTGTGACCATTCTATTAAAGAAGACAGAAGAAAGCAAGAAGATATCACCTCTGTGCATTAGATTTGTCCCCCAATTTTCCTCTTTACCTAGGAGGGCTTTTTTCATCAAATTTACTCTTATTAGTTTATTTTCCCTTTTTCTTTAGTTTTATCACTTTCCATTATTATAAAATTATTTAGCCATTGGGCCACCTCATTTTAAAATAATTTGCTACAACTGGGCCTGGATTCAATAACGAGTGCAATTCTGCTCCGGCCCAAGTGTAGAAATGGCGCAACTTTGCGCCCGAGATACGCTCAAAGATGCGCCTTATTATTTGCTCCATTTCGTATTCACTAAACAGGGCTCAAACTTTTGGCAAGATGGTGATATCACCATGAACGTAATCAGTTGCGTTCTTTTTGACCAATCCTTGTGAAGAATTTAGTTTCAAAGTCAAGGCTACTTTTTTTTAAATCTCTAAAGAAAATGACTGCAAATACAAAGACTTATAAACTTGCAACACAATTATATTCAGCCTCTTTCTGGGTGCTTTATAAACACAATATTAGTTTATTATTTAGTATTTATTAATTATTAATATTATTAGCTTAAAGCTTAAGTTCCATTAGTAAAACATTTATAGAAACTTTAAAACTTATTTTAAAGACAAAGATTACACAATTCGTGATTTTGTTTTGTAATGGCTTCATTCCTTATAAACTTCATTTTCATGGCCTCCACTTTTATAGTTTCTCTTACATTCAATGTCCATGTTTCTTCCGCATATGTACTTCCTTACACTTCAAGAGCACTTCTCTTTTCTATAACTGCTCTCTTATGCACTTGTAGAATTTTTCAACTCTTACAAAATACTAATTTCAATTTTCTCAGTTTTGTTAGTGATTTTTGTTGTTGTTTTATTGATGTAACCATGATAATTATGGTAATATCAAATATACCTCATCTTTATCTTAAAGAACACTAAAAATTAAGCAATCTTGGATTATTTTTGTTATTTTGACTTGAGTTTCTTGTGTTGGTACATATTTTAAAATTTGATTGACCTATTTCAGCGGGGCTTGCGATCGCATCAGCCTTGGTGACTCTAGGCAACCCTCGCAAGTTGAGTCTAGACCCTACTAGCAAAGCTGACACCAAATCAAAGTCTCGCAAATCTTTGTCGAGCCAACACCCGGATAGTTGCATATAGCAGCAGTGTCTACAGTCATCGGCTTGTGTGTAAGGTCCTGTGATGTATCGAGCCAGTGTATGCAAAGACACTTCATGGTGTAGCAACGATTCAATTTAGTGTGCTTGTTCTGCGTTGTCAGGGTATGGAGGTGAAAACAATTTTACGCACTTGGCTGATGCCATCGTCCTATTTGAGTCCCCCGAAATAAAAATTCGGAAATTATCTCTCCGTGGTATGTTTCGATTTGTGTGTATCCTAGCAGTTTTTGGATTGGTGGGAAGAAAAAAAAACTTGACTGAAACCTTTTTTTTACGGTTTTAATTTATTTTTGTGTGCAATTTTTAATTTATTTGCTTAGAATTTTCTTAGCAAATTGTGAGTTAAATTTTATATTAACTTGCTATCTTATTCATTCAGTGAATGAAACATATTTTGCAAGAAAACCTTAATGCAAAAAAAAATAATTTGTTAGCATACCACTTGTTTCCTGACAATACAATGAGCATTCCCCTTAATTTATTGATATTATTTCTATTTGTCAGACCATATATTATATTAATCCCTATTTAATTATTGTAAAAGACATATATAGGCCTAGATGTGATACCGCCAAGTTTTTGTTGGTAGTTAACGTAATGAACTAAACTACTTAGCAAAGAATATTGTGATTATAACTATACATTCAATATTTTTATGGCAAATGGAGTATGTAATTGATAACATGTGTATTTCATTAGAGAGAGTCAGTATGATTGCTGTGGCAAAGGGGTAAAAATTAATCGCTAGAGTAAAAGTTATATCATATATCGCTAATTGAAAGTTTATTATTTTATTTACAACCATAAAGTTTTATTGTAAAATTATGTGAATGCTTGCTTGTTTCAGTATAATATTATAACAAATTATATATAAGGATGGTGTAAATAATCAGTACTCGTAAAATATTAACATTTATGCATTTGGTAAATACTAAATTTATTTGTTTTAATACAGCTTTTTTAAAGTCTGATATAGTATTACATAATATATAAAGGTGAAATGTTGCAAAGAATTTGGTGCTATGAAGAAAGTGATGGATACGAAAATTGGCACACTTGCCAAGATGAAACATGACAAATTATATTAACTGATCTTACAAAGACAAATTGTATGAAATCAAATGAAATATCAAATAATGTGAATATTTCTATCTATAAGAAGAGGAAAAATCTTAATATATTGGTTTAGGGAAGCTCTGTAAATAATCTTAAAAGATTGAGCAACTCATCTAGTCCTTACCCTGCTTTCTTTCTCAAGGGAAATTTATCAGAACCTCTTTATATAAATATGTTATAACCTA
>CABFOV010004556.1:35747-51284 GCA_902141375.1 Timema poppense | reverse complement strand
TATATATATATACATTTATGCTTGCTTATAGATAATAAACTATTGGTTTTATAAACATACATCCTAGATTAAAATATTTTTATTTCTAATAGTAGCTTACTTAATACAACTTTCCTTAATTAATCTTTAAAATAGTTTCGGCTCTAAGCTGAGTTAGAGACAAATAAATAGACAGATAAACGGCGTTGCGAAAAACCACTTTATATTTCAGTGGGTGAACATTAGAATTTAATAAAATTTTGAATATTTTTTATAACAATCACAATACTTATCTCTCCAGTGGGTCGAGTTAAAGTGAACACCAAAAAGCATAACAATAAATCTAATTTTATGACTTTAATAAAAGCTCGTAAGATTTGTGAAACCAAATAATAAGTACATTGTTGAAGAAACATTTAACCAATTATCATGAATTAAATAATACCCACTTACCTACTCTAGTTAATTAAGAATTAGGAACACCATTACAGAAAAAATGAGAAAAGAGAATTATCTGTATCCACCAAAGAACTTAAGAATCAAATTCATTTTAAAATATAGTATTTTTAACCCCTCTTAGCCCCTACCTGACTATTTATATTACTTAATTTATCAAATTTTTATTCATTGATGGCATATTGATTGATATATTTTTTTAAAGTTTTGAGTTGAGCGAATCCTTGTCTATTTTTTTACTATAAAACCCAACTATTATACCTATTATAGTTGTGTTTAAAATAAATTATACGATGTGCCGCACAAATTTTTAAGATGTGTGATACTAAAGAAAATACATTTTTGCATAAATATAATGAAAAAAATTACATCAGATTTCCCCAAAGAAGACTAATACACATTGTAACGGAAACAATAAGGAAGAGGAATATCCCGCTACACGAAAGAGCTTAACAATCAACTCCGTATTTCCCTAAGCTCTATTTAAATAAAAATATTTGGCTATGACTCAGAAAATGTGAAGTTGAATTTTCTTTTTAATAAAAGTTATTTAATTTTAAAGGCCCTAAACATTTTATCGATAAGATATTTCATATCTAAAAGAGTTGCGGAGATATAATCAAATCCTGAAATTTCCTGCTCCGTCATTTCATCGGAAAACAAGATGAATAATTTTGTTTGTAATGTTAAACAATGGCAAGATAATTTTTATGACTTCTAATCTTAATGGTTTAAGCATATTTTTAGAAGATAGATTTTTTTTCTTCTTTCATCCTTGGTTAAACCACACTTTATTGTAGGGTTAGATAGTTAATTTAAAAATACCTCTGTGGAAGCTTATGTAAGACCTAAATACTAATGTCTAGCCTGATTTGTAAAATGATTTCGGCTTTAGTCCCAGTACAGATAGACATGGATTTTCAAAAACAACATTTTCTAGATTGGTATACTGGATCTCTATGTGTAAATTAAAGTAAGGTTTAATATTTTATTATGATTCAAATGTTTTTTGTACAAACATAAATACTATTACAAAAAATCACATTATTTAAGCTATTTGTTATTAACAAACGTGACAAATTTTATAAAATATTACATGGATACATTTGGGACGTGAATTTGGAATAATAATCTAAAATAAATTCATGCAGATTTAAATTATGAAAACTTGAAAAATTAACATTTGTATTACCTTTTCCTTTGAAGCTCATACAGTTCCCTGCTGGTGCTCGTTTTATTTGAATGGAGGTGATCTCTGTTGAGCCTAATCCTACCGACTAACACGCCACGGTCTCTTCCTCCTCCTCAGGGATTCGTCTGTCACGAGAGGAGGAGGGGTTTGAAACCTTTCCAGTCTTTGCTCGGTGGTACTCTCGCAGTTCCTTTTCCTTCTCCAGCCTCCAAACCCTTATTTCTTCTTCGTCAAAGACAGGTCTCTGTTTTTTTCTTTTCCGTTTCGATGATGTTCTAGGGCTCTGGTTGGCGAGAAGAGGTAATGTATCTTCATATAGGTATCTGGTGGTGCAAGGTGTATTTGTCTCTCGATCAAAGCACGGGACCTTGTGGTCCTTCTTGATGCTGTGATGAGGGTCTTGGGTCAACAACGACTCTCGATCCTGATATGAATCATGCTTCCTTTTTCGTCGCAGTGGGCCACTAAGGCTTTCGTTTGTGGGCTGCAAATGTTTTAACCTCCCTAAGTATTAGTGTAAAATCATTAACATTCCTATCAGATCTCAGTGTGGTTAGGTCCTGGATTCAAGGGGAGATTCCATTGTCTTCCTGTCAGATTGGAGATTGTTTGAGAACTTGATACCAAAGGTAGATTTCATTGTCTTTGTTTCAAATTGAAGAGGGTTCGAGATCTTGATCCCAAAGGGATATTCAATTGAATTCATGTCATTTTGGAGAGGGCTTAAAATCGGGATTCTAAAAGGAGATTCCACTGTCTTTGTTTCAAATTGGAGAGGGTTTGAGATCTGGCTCTCAAAGGAAGATTCCACTGTCTTTGTTTCAAATTGGAGAGGGTTTGAGATCTGGCTCTCAAAGGAGATTCCACTGTCTTTGTTTCAAATTGGAGAGGGTTTGAGATCTGGCTCTCAAAGGAGATTCCACTGTCTTTGTTTCAAATTGGAGAGGGTTTGAGATCTGGCTCTCAAAGGAGATTCCACTGTCTTTGTTTCAAATTGGAGAGGGTTCGAGATCTGGCTCTCAAAGGAAGATTCCATTGTTATCCTGTCAGAATGGAAAGTGTTTAAGATCAGGATCCCAAAGGATATTCCATCGTATTCGTATCACCCTGGGTAGTGTTTAAGATCTTGATCCCAAAGGGAGATTCTATTGTCCTTGTCTTAGTGTGGAGAGTGATTAATATCTGGATGTCAATGGAAGTTTCCATTGTTTTCGTTTCTGATTGGGGAGTGTTAAAGATGTGGGTGTCAAGGTGAGATTCCCTTGCCTTCTTGTCAGATTGGAGAGTGATCGGGACCCGGACGTCACTTAAAGATTCCCTGTCTTCCTTGATGGGCCGGAAAGGGATCGAGACCCTGATGTCACGTGAATATTTCCTGTAATAAACTGGGTAGTGATCGGGACCCAAAGATCACGTTGAAATTCCTTGAACTTCTTGACGGAATTTAGAGTGTTTGGGACCTGACTGTTAAGTGGAACCTTCTTGACCTACTGTAGAGTGATGGGGACCTGGATGCCACGTTGAGATTCCCTGGTCTTCTTGAGGGACTAGGAAGTGGTAAGGAAGTCTCGGATATAGTTTGATGGTTTCTTTGTCTCCCTGACAATCCATGGGTTCAACAACTCATCTTGGTCAAAGTTTTGTGTCTTTTTACTTTTATTCTGAGCAAGATGATTTGTATATCCCCCTTTTACACGTGACTCCCAGTTTACAGGGCTTGTCTGGTAGATCTTCTTGATGAAACTACTGCTTTGGATGGGGCTGTATTTCACCATACTGGGGTAAGCGAGGAAATACGATGGATCACTGACCCTATTTGTGTATAAATAATTTATACGTTTAATCTGCCATTTTTTTTAAATAACAAAATCTAAAACATATAAAAACAATAAGAAACAAACTTCGCATAAAATTCAAACCGTTGTCTTTTTGAGACAGGCCTATCCCCTCGTTAAAAATAAGGGCAACAGAATTATTCAAAAAGTTTTTTTTTCAGATCGGTATTGCCACATAAGCAATATTGTGTTGGAAAAAAAACTATGTCATGAAGAGTGTTTTACAATATAACTAAGCTAAGCGGATTAATTTACTTAATAAAATTAAATCGAATTGTATTGTATAGTTTCAAAAGGGAATAGTTTTATCACTTTCTAATTTTTTAAATACAATATAACACAATAAACATTAAAAAAACAATAAACTTTTACATAAAACATAATTTAAGGATATGAGTCTTGTTTTTAAGAAATGAGTAATTTCTATGCATGTATTTAGGCATTGATGTGTCATAAAATTATCTTAACAAAGGTGTATATGATTATATATTATAAGTTTGACCATTTTTACATACAAAATATGCAGTGGAACATTTGCACAATTAAGTCGCTAGCTTAAAATTATTGATTTGTAAGTAGAAGTCTTTTAATGCGGCAATTTTGTGTTTCTTTTAAAAACCAGTGTAGTCATTTTCCAGTTTCAAGCAATCACTGATCTGGTAAGGCTCCAATTAACAAGTTGTGAAATGACGATCAAAAACTTAAATATCATCTTTTTTTGTTACTACTAGAAGTTGGCAACAGGAAACTGAGTAGACCACATCCTATTGATAAAAAAAAATTACAAATTATTGTTGTATTACATTGATATGTTGGGAAATAAACTAAGCCTTCTACATTGACTATCATCTCTAAGGGAACTAGCCCTATGCTTACTGCTTACAATTGGCAAACAAACTATGTTTATATCCTGAATGAGAACAAAGACGCGGAGCCAAAAAATCAAGCGTTGTTACACTCTGGTCTTCGTGTGGTAAGTCTTTCCCTTCAATATATTCCATATTTTGCAACGCTGATTCACAAGTAATAGTGTACAAATACGAGTACAATCTTAAATATATTAAAATATGTAGCTATCACCAATGTTAATTAGTCTACGACCTGTTAAGGCTACTATATATTTAAAGTAGGTTATTAATGTGTATACTTTTTCAGAATTAAATAACTAAAATATATTTTAATGGGTTCAATAACTTTAAAGAAATAAGGTAGCTAACAACTTGATTACATTTGTTTGAATGACAAACTTTATGTAATAGTCTTACGGTCAAACACTAATTTAGTTTATAGGCTTGTAAAAAGTATACCCTGATTTTGAAAGATACCTATTTCGTGCCAGAATACTACTTTATAGTACCTAGTAGTTTGGTTGTACAAATAATCTTATAGAACAGTCGCTTCTAAGAGGTATTTTACAAGGGTGATCGCAGGATTTTTCTCCAAGGGAGGCAAACCGGGGTGTCAGAAAATGTATCAAATTGAGGCATCAAAATATGCTCTTTAAGGTGATCTTTATCTCCCGAAAATAAGATACAACATAAGAAAAATGTTTCAAATTTATCCAAATTCATGGGGGGACACTTGACCTTGACGATTTGAATGGTGAATTCCGTTGGAATTGATTGCACATGCGCCAAACTATCAACCCTAAAGTCAGCAGGTGGCTTGGTGGACGACAGTTCAAAAATTAGACCTCAGTTATATTATAAAGAACAATTCCCAGCACATCACCATCTGACATAATTGAAGTTCAGAATAGTAAGGCAACAGTTAATTATTATTATTATTATTATTATTATTATTATTATTATTATTAGCACCGCGTCTTACTACCCGTTCGGATTATACGCACTTATGCTAATGTGTAATGGTGGGGTGATTGTGAGATGAAATGAAGGACCAACAGTTTAACGTGGAATCCGAACCACGGTGGAGGCCTGGCATTCCCCACATTCACAAGATGTCTTATCAGAGGTGAAGGAAGGGTTTGGTAATCAGATAAATCTGTGCCGAGACCGAGGATTGAAGCCCGGACCCCCAGCACAGAAGCCTGACACCTTACCCCTAGACCACCAGGTCAACAACAGTTAACCGAAAGAGGTCAAGTACAAATATTTCCTCCATTAAATAGGTAATAATCATCATCATCCACTTTAGTGTGATCCGTATCGTCATCTGAAAATTCTTTATTTTATTTTTCACCAGTCTTAGCATTCATTTGGGTTAAAGGCAAACATTAATTTCACTAATAGAACCAAGATGAGGAAGGTAGAATGTTTTAAAAGGAAATGTGCCCTTTTTTGCATGAAGGTAGAATGGTTAATCGTTGAGGAAATAATATCCTCAGTATACCTGAATGTGTTTCAAACCCAAATATTACATTGACCGGAGATTCAGTTCAACACAAGAGTGACTCATTGATACATATAACCACTGATTTGTGACCTCATAGATTAATTAAAATAAACTTTGAACAAATTTTTTTTCTAAGCATGGGAATATAAGGAACGAAAATTAAGGTAATTAATTTTTCAGTGTTTATATAAAAATATTTTTGTCAAAATAAATGTAATATTTCTCTATAAGAAACATAAATCATTAATATTCTTCATATGGTGATATCAACAGTTGTTTAATATCTGTCAAACGTGTCTTGGAATTTAATAAATCTTTTTCCTCTTCATCTACAAATTTTGTTAGATAATGCTGCCATGCTCATGACAGATATTCAACAACTGTTGATATCACCACGTGAAAAAAATTAAACTCTTGTGTTCCTACTGGGGCAATATTTTATTTTTAAAAAACTGCAAAATACTGCCCTTAAATTGTGTTCCCTAAACTTCCAGTTTAAGGTAAGATGGAAGAGAGGACGATTTAATTTCAGTATTATTGCAGTTATTAAAACACTTTTATACAGTAAATAAAATATTCTTACAGTCGATACGCTTATTTTAATTGTAACCTCAATAATTCTCATTTGTAATGGACATCCTGGAATTTGATTATAAGTTTTTCTAAAAAAAAAATCTCATCAAATGTCAATATGCTCATGCAAAATATTTAATGATTGTTGAGATTACTGTGTGTATTTAAATAAACGTATATACTGAATAAATATTTAATATCCAAGCTAAATACTATGACTAGGCCTGTTGCTAAATTATTGGCCTTGCTTCACGTTTCCTTTCACCCATTTTAAGCTAATTAATTCAAAACATTTGTTAGTATTGTCACGTAATATAATCGAAGTGGTAATTCCCAATAAACAGTTATTCTCAACAAATCATACGCTTTCAAGATTAAATGTGTGCACTCCTTAATATCGTTTAAAAACTTACCTATTATGAGTGAACCAATCAAAGAAAAGGGCACTATACAATCAATTTCCAATAAAATTGGGAAAATTAAATTCCCTATCATTGCTCCTATTTGCCCACACATCAATGATAAACTTACAGACATATTCCTGAAAACAAAGAGAAAACATACATAAATAAATATATAAGGAATGGAGCAGCGCACATACTTTCTCGCTCTTTTACCTTAAATTGTTGCTTGGACCCGGAAATTGGGAGGTAACTTTCATGTCACTATGTAGGAAAATACTATTTGCAAAGATTAAAAAAAATAAAAGGAAAAATAATCCTCAGTCAATATTATATCAAACCAATAATTAATAAAAACAATTAAATTTAAAACGAAAGGGAGCTAGCCTGAATGTGTAGCAACAAACTTAGTGCACAAAGACGGAATTAATATAATACTAACTAATCGGTTTTTACCTAAAATTGATCCTAAGGATGAATCACACACTAAAGTCATCGTCAACTCTATTTTGACCCTTTCAAGTCTGACCGTCCAAGTCGAACCATAAGTCCGTATACCTCAAGTCTGTACATCTTAGGAATAGATAATAGAGTTAGTCAGAGTTGAGATGACCGTACTTGTGGGGGTAAGACTTTAGATGAAGAGACTTTTGAGGGTGGACTCGAGTTGGTCAGACTTGAGATGGCTGTATATAAGATGGACAGACTTGAGAAGGATAGACTCATGAGGAATAGACTCAAGGCCGTAGCCAGACCAATAATTTCAGGGGGGGTTGGTGGGCACATCCCTCAATTGCTGGAAGCTAGAAAAAAATCTATATGATAAACAATTCTAGAAGCTTCCTGAAGTGTTTTTTTTTTCATGGTAAAATAACCCCCTAGCTGCCAAAGGCTCCGAAAATTTCTAAATATTAAACACTTTTTGAAGCTCTGTTAACTGTTTTTTATGTTAAAATAACTCCTAAAATGCCGAAGGCTATGAAAATTTATAAATATTTAACACCTCTAGAAGCTCTCTGTGTAACGTTGCTTGACATCAACGTTACAAGCAAGAAGAAAATACGAGTAAAATAACACTATTTCTACAACACCGAAGAATAAACAATACTGGACTCACCAAAAGTGCCCCGTTTCTCAGTCAGTGTGTGTCAAGCCTCGTCAACAAACATCCTTGCCCGCGCACATTGTTTCCGCCCCGAGTGAAAAGACATAACTAGAAGAATTAGAGGTGTGGCATTTTGAGCGTGTTGTTTTCGCGTTGCTTCATGGGAGCGATCATGTGATGAACACGTGATGTTCTAGACGCCTCTCCAATGACCTATTTGTTTCTTTACTTCGCCTATCCCTCTGTTCCATGTGAATGTTCTTCTATGTTCTTTCGTTTCCCCTATGTTCCCCTCCCCTCAGAGAATAACTGTTTATAAACTGATGTTGTGTGTCTCATCAGGTCACTTCTTGAATCATCCGTGTCTTTGACACGTACTCTAGGATGGGATTTTTCCCAAGGTATAAATTCTATTTCGGCCGTACTAGTTAAAATTACTCTTTTGGAAATTTGTTATAGGTTTAATGGTAAATTTTAAGTTAGGTCTAAATTCCTTTTTGGATAGTACATACAAATTTATTTTTAGACTTTCATCTGTTGTTTTGGGTAGTTTCTTTAATATAGTAGGAATGACAAATTACGTAGCCCAAAAATGGCGTAATGTTGTTTATTACTTGCTAACAGTATTACTGAGGTTTTTTGCCCTTCCGGCTTGGTAACATGATTAGAAAGAATGAGGGACCTTTTTATTGTAAGTTTTATAACTTACATTTTTGAAGGCGAATGCCTGGGTAGCATGGGAAATGTTGATGGCCCATACGGCTAAATATTGTTTGTTAGATTTATTATGATGACTAAAATAAATCATTGACTTTCTCTTTTTTGGTTGCCATGAATATTTATGCTTATAAATTGTAGTTATAAAGCATACGATACAGTCCGTTTTAAAGGCGGATGATTAGCCTGTAGCGGATAGGTATGGTTGTTAGTGCATTGCGGGTTGCCACTGAGACCCATTGAGGGGTCGTATGTTACCGTATGTAATCGTGAATGTAATTGTTAGGACAAAAGTTGCTATGGCAACAGTACAACTGTATAGTAATGGGCATAACCCCACTCTTCAATTTTCTATATTTATATATTTTCTTTTTAACTATCTATTGTTACCTATATGCATATATTCAAATATATATATATTGTTAATCTTTTCTAAAATAAATATTGGTTTATTTGACTTGCCATCTTTAATTTACTACGACAGGTTTAAAGTATTTTCTTTTAACTCAAAAGGTCCTCGCCCCTTTCCCTTTGAGTGATAATACAGAATATCGGGTGATGGTTGGGAAGGCTTCATGACGACAAATTGTTGTATAGGTCAAACTGAAGGCCTATCAATGTTTATTTGGTCCTAACGCTCTTCTGCAATTTAATCATTTGTTGTTTATTTCTTGCCCTCTTTAATTTATTGTACGTGTGCCCCTGCCCCTGCCCATTAGAGGAGAAGGGGGGCGGTACATCTAAAGTGCTTTTTATGGTAACACAGCACCCTAATTTGTATTTGTATCTTAATTTTTATATTGTTTGAACCATAATTAAAGCTATACATATTTTGTTCATAAAATTTCGTGGAGGTTTGAACCCCAGAGACCCCCCTGGCTACGACCTTGGGTAGACTTGATATGACCAAACATATTATATATGGGCTTGAGATGGTCAAGTTCCTCTATGCAAATTTTCGTAGGCGTGGATTGAGGCTTTATTGTTTGAAAAGAAGCCTAGGTTTATTCTTGTTGAATCTTAATTACCAGTTATGATATGACAGGGGCGATTAAATTTATGTAGACGAGAAATCCATTAATCCGTATAAAATATTTTCCCAACCTTATTTCTTAGAAAAAGGTATGTGGCCATACCAATGATGCGTTTAAAGTAGAGAGGGATAGTACCTGTTAAGTATATGTCAGATAGGATAGTGCAGTTTCATGAAAACAAATCTTCAAAAGGTTTTCTTGAAATTAAAGGAGGAGGAATGACGGAATCTACAATGTTGTGCTTAAAGTGCTGTTGATCAGGTGTTGTTAAGTGAAGCGTGGGTTCAATTAATCATAAAATATAATGCAATTATCATGAATGGCTAGGGATACATATAAGTATGATGTAGAGTTCATATCAAGTCTTAGGACCAGTTTCATAATCAAGTTTAGTACGCCTCAAGTGCGGCGCTACACTAGGTACATGACGACACCTACCTAAACCAGAATGGAATGGGCCGTTCTCGCATAGGAAACGGGTCCATTCCATTCTGGTTTAGGTAGGTGTCGTCATCTACTTAGTGTAGCGCCGCACTCTAGGCGTACTAAACTTGACTATGAAACTGGACCTAAGTATAATGTAGAGCTCAGATCGCTGATCAAATATTGTATTCTAAGTTTGGTGTGGAATTTTGAAGCACGGTATTGATAAACCATCAAACATAATGTAGGTAACATGTATTACTAAGGATATGTCTAAGTATGATGTGGATCTCTGATCACATTTAAGTATAATGCAGAATTTAGATCTAATATCGGATGATGTTTAAATATAATGCAGAATTTAGATATAATATCGGATGCTGTTTAAGTATAATGCAGAATTTAGATCTAATATCGGATGATGTTTAAGTATAATGCAGAATTTAGATCTAATATCGGATGCTGTTTAAGTATAATGCAGAATTTATATCTAATATCGGATGATGTTTAAGTATAATGCAGAATTTAGATCTAATATCGGATGATGTTTAAGTATGATGTAGGCTCTGACCAATGATCGAACATAAAATAAGTATCATAATACTTATACAATCGAGTCTTGTGGTGAGGAGCCTAGTCAAAGTATAATATGGATGTGATTCATTATATATAATTATAAGTTTTTTAAGTGTTTGATGTGAAAATAATGATTCAATATCGTAGAATGCATAATATGATCAATGAACTACGAGTCAATGTATGTTTCGGGGCTCTGATAAGTGTCAGATGATTAAATGATGAAGGTAATAATTGGCAAGAGATTAATCCAGAGAGGAGGTGAACATTTTCAAAATCTTTCAAGAGTATATTTGTACAACCATACCTTATGCAGTGTTTATGACGTCATCATCATGGCTGTAAATTGGGAGTGAGCTCTCTACGATGGTGAGTTAAGGATATCAACGTTTATAAAGTATTCTAGAATATGTACCCAATTTGAATCGGCTTTGTTTAAAGCTTCTAGTAATAAATATTACACAGAGGTAACTCAGTGTTACGAGGTCGAGCTGTTTAGCGTCAAGACGTTGGCAAGTCATCGGTCAGATAGAGAAGGGTAGGAGGGGAGTAGGGAGGAAAGGGTATTTTTTAGATTTAATCTTTTGTTCTATCACCAATGACTTTTATATTAGATCTATATTGTTATTTTTAGGTCCTTAGTCTTCTAAGTTGATAGATAAAGAGTATTTAGGGATAGAAAGTACACGTGAATAACAATTGGAGTTGATCATTGCTAATGCTAACATTTTCAGATAGAGGGTGTCATGTGGTCAGCACAACGAGCTCTCTGGCCGTGAATCTTAATGTCCTAGATTTGAGCACTAAACTATTTATTTAAGTAGCTCCACAATTGTCCTCACAAGGCAGAGTTCAACCCCGTTCCAGACCATGTCAAATCATTCAGATAAAGGTATTATTATTATAGCATTAAATTATGAGATTAAATAAAAGTATATTCTTACCTGAGAGAAGTAGGAAATATTTCAACAACAATACTGATTACTCCTATGCCAGCAACACTGACTATTGCGATAAACATGGCAGCTAAAGTAACCGTTAAAGTTGTTGACCTCGACCAATAAATGGCGATACAACAAACGCCAGCACAAAGAAATGTTGAAACTGGAATTTAAAAAAGCCGTTTTATTCCTAAAACAGCCCCTTAAATTTAACCAAGAAGTACCATTATATAGCAGAGTCATTATTTTCATTTAAAGAGTGATTATTTCAATCTTATAATGTCATGTAAATGTTGAATAAGTCTAATTTATAGTGGTGGAACTTAAATTTTTAATACTATTATTATAATATTGGTAGTATTAAACTAATAACATTACAAAAAAAAAGTTATATTTTACTTAGTTTTTTTATTTTCAAACTTTTATGTTCTTGTGAGATAAATGAAAATCAGAAGTTATAAAATATCTGGAGGACCACTGTTACTGTTACTATTTAAAACAGAACACATATTTAATATTGCTAGAGAGAGCAATACACAAACAAAAAGACATAATAAATATATATATATATATATGTGCATGCTATATACACAAGGAGTGTTAGTTCGTGGATACGGACAGTTTCACATGATTAGTTCGGTAAAAATTTAAGTGGAAAAATTTTCTGCAAAAATTCCGTTCTTCCCATATCTTTTGGAGAGAAAAAAAAACTACATTAAAGCTATAGATGGATGATGTAGAAGCGCTGTTCCTGAAATGTCAGCGATTAGACGTATTCACAAATGACTGATCAGTATTGTGTGAATGGCAATGAACTACACACAAGAAGGATATTGGGATAAAGGAATAACCCTGGGATCATCTGACAGCTGACCTAAACGTGCGGCTCAGCTGTACGCTGATTTCTTCCAAGGCAGACGTCATCCTAGTATGAATGTGGTTTAACAATTGGACAGCGTTGTCGGGAGACAGGTAAAATGGGGCCAGTGCCACACTTGGATACAGGACGGCTGTACAACGTACGAAGAGCAGGTGTACCAGTTTTTGCTATAATGACTTCTTTCAAACAGCAGCCAGCACACATCTCCCGAGACGTATCACAAGCTAGGCAGGGTGTCAGTACTGTAGGCGTTGTACGATGAGGGCTACCACCTATACCACTATACAGCTAATCAGCATCTGCTCCCAAATGATCATCCTGGCCAGGTACAGATTAGCCAGGAGATTCAGCAGCAGTATTCTGTGGATCCGGACTTTATTGGCAAATTCCGTGGACTTATGAAGCCTTTTTCACACTATAGGGAATGAAGAACATTCATAAAAATAACGTGGGCACGCCAGTCGAGCTTGTGCGTATCAGCATTTATTAAGCCTGAGCGTATGGGCCTGGATTTTTGAGGATGCCATTGTGGGCCTCTATTTACTACCAAATCGTTTGGCTTTCCATCGATACCATCTGTTCCTAGACATTGTTTTGTCTGGGTTACTGGAGGACGTCCCATTGCTCACGCGATATAGGAGGTAGTACCAGGGGGAAAGTGCCTCCGCACACTTTGGGGCACACGTGCGGTGAATACTTAGTGAAGTCCACCCATTTAGTGGATCGGTTGGGGCTTTGGGCCAGTGGAATGGCCACCAAGGTCACCAGACCCCCTCACCACTCAATATTTATTTATTGTTGGGTCACCTCAAAGCAGTGATGCCCCTCCTTTCTCCTAACGACCCACCACAGTCACCCAATGACATTGTCGCATGAGTACATGAGACTATTGTTACAGTTGACGTATAGCCGCATGCACAATTAAATCATTACGGCGTTTGGATCAATGCAAATCCTTGTGAGGATCAACCTTTGAACACCTAATGTGAAGTGAACCAAATTAATATAAGTTTGATGTTTTGATGTAAACCGTGTGCCTTAACCAAAATAAAGGGTGTTCTATTATTTCATGTCTTTTCCTCAAAAGTTATGGTAAAAACAATTTTTTTGCAAAGATGTGTTTCCTAATAATATGTTACTGTCCGTACCCGTGAATTATTACTCACTCTGTATATCAAGAGGTACGAGACCAAATATACATTCTCAGCACAAAATTACTAAATTATCAAAATCAATATAGGCTGGACTATAGAATATGAGCTACAATATTGAGAAAAATATCATTTTAAAAGATCATTACATCTTATTAAGCAACAATATTGCAATATAAAGTACTGCCATAAATCATAGCTGATGCAAATACCTGTTGAATCTGGTTGTAACCAGTTGATACAAGGAAGATTTTAAGTTGCATTTAACTGTATTTAATTCAATTGTATTTAATTATATTTAATGTTGATATCCAGATAGGAATAGCAGGGCACTAGAGATTAAAAAATATGATTACACCTAGTAAATATAGCCCAAATATTCAAAGGGATTTAAAGGGCTAGTAAATATACTTGTAGGTTATACAGTAAAATAATGAGTAAAGTCCATTCACCGTAGGAATGGTTTTCTGAAAGGCCTTTTTCCCTACCAGAAATCTATTAAATAGTAGGATATTGGTAGGGAAAAAGACCTTTCAGAGAGTAATTCCGACCGTAAATGGAGTATAGTAATTTTATTACTGTATCAAAATTATAGAAGGTATACTCACTTGTTAAAGTTTTCTTTCCTAAGTAATTTACACAAGCACCAGCACATAAAAATCCTACAATACTTGCTCCTCCAATGATTAGCGAATTGATGTACACAGTGTTCTCAACCATAGCCTAAAAAAATATACATAATTCTTTAGAGAAGCAAATGAAAATCACTTTATTAAATTCATTTGAGCCTTCTTACACAAAGTTATATGGTCATATTTAGTACCTATTTGAGTAGATAGATTAACATAAATTTGGTTGATAAATTGCAAATATTTCAAGTAAAGAATTTAAATAGTCATAGATTACCTATATATGGCAATATGGTATGGGTCATACCTCTCAGTAGTCACCAGAGAGACTGCAGTCACTATTTCCTGTCGATTAACATACTTTTCCCATCTTATTACTATTAATAGATTCCCCGTCCCCTTCCCATCATTTGACCCGTTTTTTTAATCACAGTTGTGAATATGTGTATTACCCCTCCCAAACACCTATCCTTTCCATTCTAGCCCTTAAATTTGGGGCCCAGCCTCTTCCCCAAATGGGTTAGTGAGCCAACTTCCAACCTCAACACCAGCACTAGTTTGGTGGCAAGACATGTCTAGATCGGAATTTTACATCCTGGTTGAGAGATGTAACTTCCCCCAGTGTATCTTATATGTGTTAATGAAATGGTTTTGAGTTCAAAATTCAACAGGTAATAGTCTAGACCGACGCTTTGACTTGTATAGTAGGTAGCACTAATCAGAACCAGGTTTCTGATATGTGTTTCCACCTTAGGCTGCTCGAGATCGATGGCATCCAAGGCCTGTGTTGAGTGTCACATACATCCACGAGTATGTAGATAAAATTGTTGCAATATCTGACAAATGGTGTCGACTACATATCCCTTCAATCAAGGATGACGTCAATTATGTCCCACACCTCAAAAAGGACACAACTTGGTGTGAGACAAGCGACCCGTTTGAGTCTGGTGTCAGGTTTCTCATTTATGATGACCATATGGTCACCGTACATGTGCCTCAGAGATATTTAATGATTATTCAGTCTTTTTTATTTGAGAGGGTTATGTATTGCTGAAAAACTTTCACTCTGTAGGTTAAACACTGCACAATATCCTACCCATTTTTCTAGTTGGACAAAGGGCATAAAATTATTCTCGACACTCAGGCCGACGGTGACTTGTTTGGTGTCGACTTCGTCCAGTGGAAACAGCGTGTTGAAAATGCTGATTATAACGAGTGGTTTCACTGGCTTTGCTTTGCGGGTGCAAAAGTCTTCGGGTACTTGTTTGCTTTCTATGATGTGTGATCGCT
>CABFOV010004556.1:23510-35521 GCA_902141375.1 Timema poppense | reverse complement strand
TGTGTGTGTGTGTGTGTGTGTGTGTGTGAGGGGCGTAAGGCAGATACAAAGTAGTTGGTAGTGCGTACCTGGATAGCTGATTTGCATACTCCGTCATCTGGGGATAGCTAGTCACAACACCTCCTTGAGGTCCTCGCTGGGAAACTCTAGGCATAGTCATGAGTCAACATGGCAATCCCTAAGGCTGAGTTTCTGACTTCTCTTTGTGATGCTGGTAATCACATTGGGGGAGCCAACTCCTCCTGCCAAAGGTCAAGAAACGGCGGGGGGTAGGTGATTCTCCCACAGATGCATGAAAAATTACGCTCCCGGCAAGGGAAGTAATTGGAGGGCTCACACTGTTAGAAAGCAGAAGGGCATCCTACGAGACAGTGTAGCCTGCCTTCCACATGTGACACGTGTTCCAGGTGGATGGGATGGTATACCTGCCAAGGGGTTGGTGCTAGACAGTACCATTGTATCGTTGTCAGGCAAGGTCTGGTTCTTACTTTAAGGTATTTTACTAACCACACCAGCTCGATATAGGTTAAAAGCGAGAGCCTTCGGAGGTCTGATGGAACTACAATTTTGTGTTGGAATTATGGATGGCACGTCGTCGGGAGGTCCTTTTATAGCTGCTGGGGCAAGACAAGGCACATGATTATTGGACACATTCTTTTAAGTGGCGGCAGGATGTCAATGTCTTGAAACATGCGGAGTAGTTTCTCAACATCTTGGCGTTGTCTGTTTAGTTGGTTTGTGAAAATTGGGCCATAAATGTATTTATTGGAATGTTCTGGGTGCGGTAGAGAAGATACATGAGATGGTAATGGCCACAAACTCTGGTGCTTTGCCTTGAAGATTTACCGTGCTATGGGACCAAAGGGAAACATTTTTGTGTGTAAATGCCAAATGCGTTTTTTTTATTTGGGAAAAAAACTATATTTTCAAAGTACTCTTCCCCAAAATTATTGACGATAAAGATGGCGATCCGGTTTGGTCTAGACTTGTTATGTGTATCCGTGCTGATGATGAGGGATGTAGGGTGCGCTATTATTGTTGGTAGTTTAATAACAGGGAAAGCACCTGAACGTGGAGAAAAGAGTGGAAGCACTAGTTTATTTTTAGCTCACGTCTTATTTGCAATCATCCATTCACGAAGACCCCAAACCATGGTAGCTGAGCAGAAACCCCATACAGAAATATGTGCCATGTATGTAGTGTGTCCCAATTTAAGGGTTTTCAAATAGAAACATCCTCTGTCGCGCAGATCGACGAACGGTGTAGGGGTATATTTGGCTAGGAACGTTTTATTTTCCGCCTCCATGGACGTAAATGGTTTCTTCACTCAGTGTGGCGTGGGCGATGAAAGATTTGAATGGGCTGTAATCCACATCACCACCTTCCCAAGGAATACCAGGCAGTGTGTTGACATTATAGTTGACTTTCTTTTTATCCACAGAGGAAAGCTCATTATATTCGAGGAGGTTTTAGTGGCCAATTGTGAAGTAATGTTCCACAGACAGATTTAACATTTCCTTGACTATAAACTAACGTTTAATGCTTTGGTGTGGGCAAGTAAGCTATACACTGCTAATTTGACACGCCACACTAAAAGGCTGGCCTATACGCTGTGGAATTCAAACTGGCTGATTTCAGGGGCAACCATATTTGTAAAGATCAACTTAACATGAGTTAAATAGAGTTAAAAAGATATTTTTCCTGGTTAGACACGTCACCATGTAGATACCCCATGTTGGGGGTGTCTGCGTATCACAGACCACAGGTCAGATGCATTATTTTGTTGCAAACGAACAGTGTCTCAATGTACGATCTATAAGCATACGTGTTGCTTAGGGGCGAGATTAGTTTTTTTTAAACACCCACTTGGGTGAAAAGTGAATGTAACCAGTTGCTGAAGGGAGTGATTTGATTCACATCGGTGAAACGCCACCATTGATTGGATCTCATTATTCTAGCCTTGATATAGAGCTTGTCTTGTGAAAGATAAATATAAAATTCACCTTGAATGGTAACGGTAAATTTCATGGGTGAATCGTCCATGAGCGAAGATACATGTTTGTACTGGATTCACGATCCGCCTTCAATACTAGTGTGTATCGGTGGGACGGAAAAGCGATCGAACTCGCTGTTGGCACACTCGCAGGACTGGGGGTGTAGAAAATATATTTCAACTGAAAATATATATTGCCTCGTTCTTTGAAAAGTGGCATAAATGATACTGGTGATGAGATTAAATATTCCTAGTTGTGATAGGATTATATAATACGAGTAAATACGGATTAATTAGAGGGAAAGGGACCATATATTCAATTTAAGAATAAAAAAATATGTTGAACAGGCAAAATGAAATCATGTTCTTGGCTTGTTTTTGGATATCACTGACAAATTTTATATTGATTTGTGGCCCTGTATGTTGACAAAAATTATAGATATACGATATCCTAATAAGTTTCTGAAGATAATTAAGAGCTATTTTGCCAATCTTGAGAATTCTACAAATTTGGCTCTCTCAAAAATTAAGAAGATCCTGACAAAAGGCTGCCCCCACGGTTCTCTGTTCGGCTGTGGGGTTAGTGTAAATACTCCAGCACCAGGATGTGGAATGTACGTCCATTGACAGGAATTAGTGCCTGGAGGGCATCTGGTGACCTACTTGTCGGTATGCCCCATACCCTGCTTATGGCATTAGGAAATTGAAAGTTAATTGCCGCCCAACCAAAATTACGCCACCTATCCTTAAATTGAGCTATCTCTATCCAGTCTGGCTTATTACTCCTTATCCCTATCTTGAACTAGCCCTATCCAGTCCCCCTCATTAAACCATATCCCTATCTTTAGCCCTATCCAGTCCACCTTATTACACCTTATTTGTTTCAGGACCATTATAATGTTATCCTCCCATCTGCGTCTAGATCTTCCCAATGATATTTTTCCATTGGGTTTGCCAGTAAATATCATGAACACGGTTCTAGAATATTCCATTCGTGATCCTTTCACCATAAACTGCGAGATTTAATTACATTAACGTTGTCTGGTGATGATTAAAGGTTCTGTAACTCATCATTATATAATATCCTCCATTCTTCAGTATATTCGTTGCTTTATGGACCGAATGTTTTCTTATTTTCTTGTTATCAAATATTCTAAATTTATTCTCGCTATGTGGGGTAAGAGAATATGTTTCCCAAAAGAACAACTATGCAACTCCTGTTTGGATATTCCGAGTTTAACATTTATTCATAACAGGCAGGAAGATAACTTACTGACCAAGTAATAGATAGTATTTCTCGACCGTATTATTTTCCTAATTTCCACTTTAAGATTGTTAATAATAATTAAATCACTATAATTTTTTTCCCATATTAAATGTTATTTTAATTATACTGCACCAATAATCCACGTTAACATTTAGTCAATACATCTACAACAATTGCACAAATAAACCAATTAAATATAGCTTATTGTGATCCCATTACTCGCTTTATTGGCTATAATTTACAGTAAAGCCTTAACTAATGTTTCATGTCGCAACAATACATTGAAATTAATGGGACAAACTTTCTCGTTCCATTACTTAAAAATTGGGATTTTATTTCAATCTCGTATGTTGTGTAAAACGAAATAGTATACATTGTTGCAAAAACTACATTTAAAAAAGATAATCACGTTCTAACAAAGAGCATTAGTAAAATTATATACACTGCTACAGAAACATATTGAGAAAGTAGTAACGTCTTTTTCCACCCAAGAGCATAACAATCAAATTTCCCAAACCATAATTTAGAAATATATATATATATATATATATATATATATATATATTAGAGAACAGAACCTATTGGCTTTAGAAAAATATATTTTAAATAAAAGTTTGTTATGTTTAATATTACTACAACCTTACAATGATAATTTATTTCGTATCTCAAATAGTTGTTGATGATTAAAATTGGAAATTTCCACTTATATAAATTACCTTTAAATTCATTTCCATTGGAAAATGAAAGTTTCCATTTTTTTTGTAATGTTATCCAGTGCCTGGATATGAAATTTAATCAAAATTATTACAACAAATTTCAATAAAATAGCTTTTTTTTTTTCTCTTTTTACCCTTTTATAAATTATCCTTGTTTTTAGGGTTGGTTATCTAATTCCAAAAACTTCCCTTGAGAGCCTTACTAAAACCCTAGATACCAAGTTTTAGTCCGATTGGTAAAATGTATTTGGCTCTAGGTAGAGAGACAGAAAAACGGCACCACGAAAACTTCTTTTTCAGTTCACGAAACTTCGACATTCATCAAAATATCGAGTTCAGTATTTTTGACAATCACCATAATTTTCTCCCAGAGGGGTCGAGAGTAGGGAAAACGCTGAATTGGCTTAAAGAATTAAAACTATAATACTGGGCATAAACTATTTTTCAATGTAACGCAAATGTGCAATATATAAATTAAAGACGCATTCGTATAAGCAGAGTCGTATCTGTTCCAGCTTCCTTGGTTTGGCTCTTGACCAGGTCAGTATAGACCTGATCGCCTTGGATTCACGTGCGTCAGTTTATAGCTCAGTGCTAGATTTAAATATTCAAGTATATTGTGTTAGGACTACGTGTAGTTTCACTTTCCCTAACAAAAAATAGTCTCGGTTTGATTTAATTGAAAAATCACCAAACTTAAGGATCACAAATTAATAATTAAGGCTGATTTATTCCACATTTTGGTTCTGTAACTAACGTAGATAATGGAAGTTGGATTGACTGGGTCATCTCTAACTCTTTGACACGCTGCAGGTGTGATTGCGAGTGTTTAACACACGCCCAAGCTGTTGGTGTAATTACGAGTGTTTAACACACGTCCAAGCTGCTGGTGTGATTGTGAGTGTTTAACACACGTCCAAGCTGCTGGTGTGATTGTGAGTGTTTAACACACGTCCAAGCTGCTGGTGTGATTGTGAGTGTTTAACACACGTCCAAGCTGTTGGTGTGATTGTGAGTGTTTAACACACGTCCAAGCTGTTGGTGTGATTGTGAGTGTTTAACACACGTCCAAGCTGTTGGTGTGATTGTGAGTGTTTAACACACGTCCAAGCTGTTGGTGTGATTGTGAGTGTTTAACACACGTCCAAGCTGTTGGTGTGATTGTGAGTGTTTAACACACGTCCAAGCTGTTGGTGTGATTGTGAGTGTTTAACACACGTCCAAGCTGTTGGTGTGATTGTGAGTGTTTAACACACGTCCAAGCTGTTGGTGTGATTGTGAGTGTTTAACACACGTCCAAGCTGTTGGTGTGATTGTGAGTGTTTAACACACGTCCAAGCTGTTGGTGTGATTGTGAGTGTTTAACACACGTCCAAGCTGTTGGTGTGATTGTGAGTGTTTAACACACGTCCAAGCTGTTGGTGTGATTGTGAGTGTTTAACACACGTCCAAGCTGTTGGTGTGATTGTGAGTGTTTAACACACGTCCAAGCTGCTGGTGTGATTGTGAGTGTTTAACACACGTCCAAGCTGTTGGTGTGATTGCGAGTGTTTAACACACGTCCAAGCTGTTGGTGTGATTGCGAGTGTTTAACACACGCCCAAGCTGTTGGTGTGATTGCGAGTTTTTAACACACGCCCAAGCTGTTGGTGTGATTGCGAGTTTTTAACACACGCCCAAGCTGTTGGTGTGATTGCGAGTGTCTCGTCAATGGATGCCGCAAGGTCTTCTTGCAGCCCTCGCCACGGCTTAGATTATTATTATTATTATTAGCACCGCGTCTTACTACCCGTTCGGGTTATACGCACTTACACTAATGTGTAATGGTAGGGTGATTGTGAGATGAAATGAAGGACCTACAGTTTAACGTGGAATCCGAACCACGGTGGAGGCCTGGCATTCCTCACATTCACAAGATGTCTTGTCAGAGGTGAAGGAAGGGTTTGGTAATCAGATAAATCCATGGTTTAGAGAAACACCAACTCACCTTGGATGAGTTCACTTGTTAGAAAAAAATCAGTCAAGGTCACTTTTTCTATCATTTAAAAAACTAAAAACCGGGCCGGGGAAATATTTTAAGAACCATCCAATTGTTTACTACTAGTTTTTTTAATATAAGGATAATAAATACTAAAAAAAAGATTTGTACTCTTGTTTTTGAAAGTGAGAACAAGTGAGGCTTGAATAGGCCTACATCCTTCATTGTAACTCATAAATCCTGTTATAGTTGACGTGTTATATATATATATATATATATGTTTTGCTTCACTATACCAATCATTTTTGGGTAAATTACACTCATAACTATATTTAAAAGGTAAAGTAATTGTTTATTTATTCAAGGTTTTGTAGCTAAGCCTGTAGATAATATTGACGAAGTCTTAAGACATAGTAATGTAATTTTTTTTATTTAAATGATGTAATGTGGACACATTTATTTTTGTATACTATCATGTATTGTAGAGATGGTTTAAAATATATAAGTTATTATAAAATACAAATAGTGTTTTGTTGAAATGAGTATTTATTTTGACTCTCCAACTTACCACGCTGCAATGTCCCGTTCCTTCCAGACGTACCTCAGTTGTGTTTTGAAACTGAGTGTATTCCAACATATCACACAGAGACACACCTACGATACTCACGTTCATAGCTTCTTGGATGTGGGTGTATTCTTGCATGGTAGCGAATATTTGAGGTAGCCACTGACGTAGAGTGCTCAACCTTAGGATAAATAACAATCATCAATAATATAAATATATACTAAGCAACTAATCTTCTAAGAGGAATAAGATTTAGTGCACAGTAACCATTTAGCAAGTAAACCATCTCTAAGGAGTAGTCAGATAAAGGGAGGCTAGCCTTAAAAGTTGTAAGCAATCACGAAGGGTGATTAAGAATTAAGATATTTTTAATGTGGATTTACACTATGCGTGAATTCGTGATTCAAAATTCGCGATTTGTGTTCAATGCGCGAGTAGTGTGAATGCCTAAATTCGTATTTTTAATGTTTGCGATGTGTGATTCATTATTCATCATTTGCGTTCATGGCAATTCACCGAGGTAGCGGTTTTTGAGCAGAGATCAAAGGAAACGAATCATTTGAGGTGCGTGGTGCGTGAGTGAGCCGTGCAGGGTTTACACTAGGCCTGTAGATTCGTGATTTATTCTTTGAGAGAGACAACCCAAGCTATTGGTCGAAGCTAGGAATGAAATTCGCTTCATGCTTAATCTTCGATCGTTGGCTGTACAGTTTCGAGTATTTCATATTGAAATAAGCGAAACAGTCTAACCATTAGTTTATTTCGGATACTGGCAAGTATAATAAAAGTTATTCTTGCAGTGGCCACACTATCGTTACTACTCGAATCCTCAAACATAGTCATTCGTCAAATTATCACCAAATAAATACACTTCTAAATAACGTCACTAGCGATAAACTCAAGTTCAGGGTTTCTGGCGTGCATCGGCCTCACGAACCGCCAAGCGGTGAATTACGAATCAGCGCATAGTGTAGTCACCCCAGTTCGAGGAAATAGACGAATGACGAATCTATGGCGAACTGTTGGCGAATCGCGAACACGAATCACGTATCGAAAATCACGCATAGTGTAAAGGTACAGAATTTTGCCTCTACGTTTAGGAGCCAATTGAAGTGATACTGTTTAAGTAGCTGATAATTGCCCCGTGATCGAACATTAATTAAAGCGGTACGGTATTTTGATGATATAATTGATATTTATAGCCCCGTGATTGAGCGCCAATTGAAGAGTTTCATCACGGCTCCCACGCTTGGACGCCAATTGAAGTGTTACTGATATAAATCACTTTATTTAGTATTGAATAATAACACAATTGTAAAGTTTGATACTATTTATTTATTCAATAATCACTATTTGTAATGGTCGGAAAACTGATCATGTCGCGTAGTGTAACAATTTAGAGAGGCGGCTGATAACACGATCGTAGGAATCGCGGACAGGAGCTACAGTCCGACTCTATCAAGGACTGGTCTCCTAGTGCCGTTCAATTGCACCATCTTTCGTATGTATCATTTGCTCATGGAAGCTTCGAGAAGCTTGTGTTTAGAAAAAATTAAATAAAATATTATAAAACATCTGGATGGAAGTAGAATGTTCGAGAACAGGAAGCTGGCTCAAATTACCGTTTAGAAATGCATATCGTTCATTCGAGAAGAGGAAGTTATTTTTTAAAAGACTTTTAAATTGTCATTCTGACTTTACTGGTGCACTCTGACGTCATTTACAGTGTCTTTTGTGCCACCTTAGAAGAAGAAGTGCTTTAAGCGCCACGTAATAGATTATATTATTTAAATAAAATAAAATACGTTTGTAAAATTAGGACGAGATAAATGCTTTCACATATTCTTTAGGGTCAAATCAGGTACATTACAATAGTCTAAACGCGGCTTAAGGATAGCCTTTAAACAATATAGTAATTGCTAATAATGAATAGGTTAAATTGAATTTACCCTCCAAATTACTTAGAAATCATCAATGATGATTAAGATCCATTGAAGATAACCTTCAAATTAGCAAACACTCACTAAGGATGAATAGATTGAGGAAAGCCTTCAAACAAGTAAAAATCAGTAAAGATGATTATGATATATTAAGGATAACCTTCAAATAAGTAAAAAAATCACCAAGGTTGAATGATATCCATCGAGGGTAGCCTTAAAACAAGTAAACAATCGCGAAGAATGGATACGATATATTGAGGCTTACCTTCAAACAAGTAAACAATCACTAAGAGGGTGTTCACTTAAGATTAAGAGATTCCTATTTGCCAATTGCGGGTTGATAGAATATTTTCAACAACTGGCAATAATGGCTCACTTAACTGTCAACAGGAAAACGTGACTAGGTATCGCATAGGCTGCAATGCGGAACATTTGGACGCCAAGGTTGTGCTTGATTGTGTTTTATTTATGCTTCAAAATAAATCCTCCTTTCAAAAGTCCTACTCGTGTTGCATTAATTTTTAATGTTAGGTTATCTTGGAGGATTGATCGACACGATGGACTTGGCATGCTGTCTTTCGTAGGGTTAAGTCGATATCTTAACGGAAGTGTGCATTTTATAGCTAAAAGGATTGAAACTTGGGTGGCGTGTTATTTATAGTTAATTATTAATTATCTTAAGCGTGTGGATTTGTATTTCATGTTCAACCGTAATTGTGTTGCTTTCCGTTGCCGCTTGGAGGAGTTGTTTGTTGCTAGACCGTCCATTCCCTCTGGTTGCGTGTACATGGCTTTCTTCTTAGGGGTGATTGTTTCAGGGATTTATATTTTTTATCTGTGAAGGTGGCAAACATTATTTTATTGGTTGGTGAGGAGAGGAAGAGTGGCGACAAAGCTACAAACAGTTTTCGTATAAATATGTCGGTATGTACCAATAATTATTATCTGCAACTCATAGAACTGTGAATTCTCAAATTTCTATGGATCAACTAAACTAATCGCTTCGGGAACTTGGTGTGAAATTATGTAAAATTATACATCTGTGAAATAATATTATAATACGGGGATCGAGCATGCTGCTTGTATCGTAAATGAGATGAGAGTTTTTTTCAGCCAAGATTACAAGTGTATATATTTTCATCAGTGAAATGATAAATTTCGGATCGTATCGCTTGATCGATGTGTTCTATTCATTACTCGATTAATTTAATCGTACGGTTCACTCAACTACCAAGATGAGACCTATTGACGTATAGGAAAAATAGTATTTTCCAAACTATTTAGGCCCGTTCTAAAATAGTCAAACCTGCAATGATCCAGTTTAAAGTGGTCAATATCGTTCGCATTAGCAAGCATAAGGATGTTTTTGTTCAAGGATACACGGCAAACTAGTCTACAAAACTTTTCAAGATACGAAAGGCTGTTGAGAAGAATCTTATAGCTATCTTGCTTGAAGATCTGAAGGAAAAAACTTATCCTGGGAGGATTATACATTCAGGAGCTGAAGAAAACATCAAATCCAGACGTTTACCTTGATGAACATGTCTTAAGACGAAAATATCAGGCTTTTGTTAAATGTCTTGGATTCAGTCCTTCCCATACTTTCATACTATTTAGTTTATTCTTCCTTTAAACTGATCGTTAGTCCATTCTTTCACTAAACGTTTGATGCAAATGAGTAGCTAGACTCTACACCAAAAATTTCCTAAAGAATTTATCAGATAATTTAACGTCACAGACTCTAGATTTAGGTAAAAACTTTTGCCATAAGCTGTATACACTGATAGAGAGATAGGTAAGGTGAACGCTGACAAAGGAATACCATGTCAACAGGTCCCAAGACTACAGGTGAAGGATAAATACTTCTAGGATAGCATCAAGGCAGACAATGTCGACAAGTTCTAACAAGTTGAGTGACTAGGGTTGACAACAGGGGAATGTCTGGTTGAAGCAAGGAGGTGAGGAGGAGGAGGGGTAGGTTGATGAGGGCTGACAGTTAGGGGTGGAGGTAAGGTCATTAGGCTGAAGGAGCAAGATGTAGCCCTCATTAAATTTGACACATAAGGTCTTCTTCTGTCCTCGTATCCCAGCCCTATGTCACTTAGTTAGAGAGTTCCTTATAGGGGAAATAGCTGGTTGTCTTAAGATCTTCTACTACTGAACCTATTTCCTCTATACTGAGCAAATCAAAAATAAGCATCTTGGACGCAGAGATATACAAATTTAAACCATTTTATAATTACATATGTTCGTGAACCGAGGCCATGAGGTAAACTGTAAAGAATTAATACGGTATTTCAATATAAATAGGCCTATTAACTCAGAGGCCAAATGTGAGCCCATTGACAAACCCATTGTGGAAGATTATTTGACAATTTAAAAACTACAAATGATATAAGCTTTTAAACTATATTTAAGTGTTAGTTTTAAATTATTTATATTACTAGATTATAAATAACATATATTAAAGTCCACTTACCCAAATAAAGTTCCAAATTGAATGACAAAAACCAGAAGTATCTTTGGTAGTAGTGGCAGCTTAAATAATGGCTTTATTTTACTAAAGCCCTGTTTCAAAACGCTTAGAATGTTTTTGCTGTCGATCATTTTGAACGGAGTCTCTTCGTTAATTGACATTTTACGTTGGATTAAAACCTTGATCTGTTAAAAGTAAAATATCCGTTAATGTATTTGAACTAGAAACACTTTTACAATATTAACGCTATGTATATTTTAAAATAAAGACAAGATTAAAACGTCGGGCCTATATAGGGCCAACTTAAGTATGATTTTGTGCCCGGGAGAATTCTCCTCTATTACATAATTGTGATTCAAACATTGTCTTATGACCTAATGTGCAATTTTTACAAGGCAAAAATGCATGGATTTCTGGGGATTTTTTACTGTTTCTAATCTGATTTTATTGCAAGCTGTGTACCAAACTCCCATAAGCTTATCATCAAATTATAAGCCTTAATAAAGTAGTTATTCAGGAACTATCTTAAAATAGCTTGCGGTTGTAAATAGCACAAATAAAGAAATGTATTTATTTTTATTATTTATTACCACAGGCAGTTTTAAGATATTTTCTGAACTAACTAGTTTATTAAGGCGTATAGGGAAGTGAATTATTTATGGAGACACTGTATATTTGTTCTTTATTCTCTGTTGTAGGCCCAATAAACATTGACAAAATTATGGTATTCACAATTCTATAAAAATTAATGGGAGAAAAATAATTAATCAAATTGATATAATAATAATAATAATAATAATATTTAGCACCGCGTCTTACTACCCATTCGGGTTATACGCTTTTAAGTACTAATTATTCTAATGGATTATGAATTGGGAAGGTTCAATTAGAGGAAGTGAACCCGCATTTGCGTGGAGGAAGAGTGGAAAACCATTTAGGAAAAACCACCCCCAGTTCCCCCGACCGAGATTCGAACCTCGATCTCCCCGTCCTCAGCAGTCGGGCTCAACATGACAAGCGCGTTAGCCAACTACGCCACCGAGGCGGGTAAATTGGTATTTTTTTATTTTTTTTTT
>CABFOV010004556.1:6529-23490 GCA_902141375.1 Timema poppense | reverse complement strand
TTTTTTTTTTATTTTTTTTTTATTTAGCATCAGCTGTGCAGTGCCCCTTTTAAGTGGGAGTTTAGGAAATATGAGTTAAGGGCCGTACTTACTAAGTTTTAGTATCATAACTTTTCTTGATCCAAATAAATCAAATATTTTTCCAGTAAAAACACAATATTTTAATTTAATTCACGTGGTGATGTCAACAGTTGTTGAATTTCTGTCGAAGGTATCCTGGAATTTAATGACAACGTTTTCTATTAATTTAAAAAGTTTCTCGTCTAATACCGCCATGCTCATGACAGATATTCAACAACTGTTACCTGCTTAGGTGGCCACAGGGTCTAAGGCGTCACTCTCGCAGTAGACCAGACTTTCGAGGACAGGGAGATTGGGGCTATAATTCCAGTTGGGTGTACTAAGAGGGGTTTTCTCTAAATATTTTCCCATTCTCCCTCCACACAAATGCAGGTACAATTCCTACAAATTCAAACTTTATCAACCCTAACTCATTAGCATAATTAGTACATATGCAGGACGTTAACAAAAAAAAAAGTGTATACCACCATATTAAGAAAATTATTTATACTCTTATATTTATACTGGAGTAATATTCTATCTACTTTATAATATAAGGAGCGTACTTGGATGTTACAATTACTTAAATTGACTGGTTCAGATTCTTTGGTCAGTTAAATCAAGATAAAATAAACATAACATTAAGATAACTTATTCAAGGAAAAATCTAATTAATCATGAATTAAGTCAATTAAAAAAGGTACAATAACATTTCTAAAAATCATCAGTGAGACTGTTACAATAATAATGTTCTGAAATTATAAATTAGCAGAAAACAAAGAAAGAATAATAGTCTGTGATGATAAAATCTTGTAAGTAATAGCAGGTTATAGGATTGGCTGATAAGCAAAATGAATAGTGGAAAATTGGTAATTGACAAGGTTGGGGTTATTAATACAATAAAAACGTCGAAGACTATTTTATAAAAATTGAATGTATTTAAAATAAAAACTTATGGGTCATATGAAAGGTATTACTTATCAAAAATAATAGATATATTGATATGCTATCAATAATGAACTTATTAATATATTTAAATATACTAGTAAATAGTATGAAAACAAGTTGACAAGGAAGACATGTTCTGTGATGTTTAAAATATTTAAACAGTGACAGTAGAAAGATGATTAATAGAAAGGTTAATTAGTTGACTAGGTTGTTATTCATTTATTTTAGCCAAAAACGTTTTTCTATATAAACTGTAAAGTCACTGACATTTTATCTCTAAACTACACTCCCCACTTTATCCCAATAACATAAATAGAGCTTTCCCCCATTAATGTAGCTCAAAGTGGCACGTGATGAGTGTTCACATAATCAGTCCTAAAAATTTGAATAAGTTCAATTGAGTGAAAAAGATAACCTAGATACATGACACTGGGTTCGATTCCCGTGTCCAGTTGGTTGTGTTTCACTTAATTGAATAAGAGCAAGGCTACTTTTATAAATACCTATAGTGAGATAAAGGAGAACAATACTTTTTTTTATAGAAAAGAAAGAAAGGATTGTTCTATGAAGAGGATATTGAGAAATAATAATCTGAAGAATATATTACAGGCAAACCCAGGTTAGCGAGGGTTCGCTCCTTCCACGATGATAGATTGTGACTTAGTGCCCTTTCACGCGGAACTGATTTTATAGTACAAGTGTGATAGGAAGACTTATAGTCGAATTTGGTCTGATAAAATGACATGATTTGCCTATAAATAATCTCATCCGAAAACATTCCTTCTTCGAGGATGGACCAAAATTGTATCATTAATTTAATGTTTTTTACAAGCATCTTAGGCGATAAAGCAAGCGTTCATATTGGAATATTAATTTTAAATTAAGATCAATACGTGAGGTGCACGTGCAACAAACAAATGAGGGGTAGGTTGCGTGTGTTTCCAAAGCTAACAAAATACTTTGGAGGGAAAAATTAAGCAAGTTTAGAAGTGCCTGCGCACCAACAAAAGCATTCAGAGAACCTTATACAACTTAATCATATTTGTGTATGTATTAACCCGAGATCTATTTGAGATATTTTATTTTTCATCTAGAACACCTTCAAAATTTTAGGATTGTATTATGTGTGAGGCCGTAATATATCCGGGCCAATACGGTATATAGTTTTTATATTACTCCACTAACGAGATCAATATATCGGTGTCCCATTATTACTTTGACTATCTAGCACCGAGTTATTACGATATAAGACAAGCCCAAAGACTGCCGGATTACTGTTTAGTCGGGTCGTGTCACTCGTACGACAGAAACTGTTCGTGTGAAAGGGCACTTATTAGAGCCAAGTATAAAACACCTGCCTCTCTGATACGACGGCTTAGCTCCATGACGCTACTTGCTGGACTCGGTTTACAAACACGGTACGCGCTGCACGTCTGTATTACACTCAGTCTGTGATTTAGATTATTATAAACAGCTTATAGCCGTTTATTTAATTTGTGAAAGTTTTATCTACGTTCAGCTTTGCAAAGCTATGATGATTGCAGTCGTGGACCAATTGGAAACAAACAACGGTTTGCTTTACGATAAAATTTATTTACGACAGTGGTCAGCAAGTCTTAATAGCGGGATACGACTTTTATATATCAAGCTATGTAAGTTGAACAATACAGTTTCTACTCTCCTTCACTCTGCTAAATACCTTGTAAAGATTTTTAAAAAATTCTGGTTTGTTTAAAGAACACAATAAGAGAAATTATTTGAATTTGTTTGGTCACTTTTCTCCCGCCAGGTATAAGGCATGGTCAGACTGCCCAGATATCACGTTTATGGGGACATAGTTTCAACAAACCTAAATTATTATTATTATTATTATTATTATTATTATTAGCACCACGTCTTACAACCCGTTCGGGTTATACGCAAACAAACCTAAGTGAAAGTTACAGGGGAATTTTGGTTAAAAAGAGGTCTCTGTCATATTTAAATTAATTTAAAAAAGTATTTTCTGGGTTCCTCATGGAGTTTGAGATGTAAAAGTTGTCTTGTATGAGTTTTGTCCTTTTTTCCCCTGTACCTTTCAAATTGTAAGGATGGATAAAGTATGGTGGGACCATGTGACGGTGTCTTTGCGAGTTTCCGTTGGCATTCGTCTGTAAGGAACGAAATTGTAGTGCTCTTTTACTAAACGTTTACATAATTAAAACACAACATACCTATTTATTAGGGTTTCTTCTGTTGAAATATGACTATGAAGAAATTTCAAATAATAGGCTAAGTGTCAGGGCCCTGAACTCATACCTTACAAGGCCATAATATTCAGAAATGTATTTTCTGTTGTTTTTCTACCTGCGATGGATCGTGAGAATGTTCACCAACAGGAGATAGCAATAATTCTTTTTTACATAAAAAATAAATTAAAGTAATCTGAATATCAGAAAATATCTAATTGGGATTAAAGGTGTTATCATTTTAGTAAAACTCCAAGAAACCACTATATCAACCTAGACATTGGGGTCATTCATATTGATTAAATTTTTTTTAATTAAAAACTGGGTTGAAAGAAATAAAATTAAGAGATTTTTTTCATGTCTGTTTGAAGCAAAGAAAAGAGCTGCATTGTGTGGGGTCACCCTAGACAACGCCGGGCACTTCTGCTAGCTATGTATAAAAAACAATTGCTTAATCTATGACTTGTGTTGCTATTGGGTAGGCCCACAATATAAATCTATCCATAATCAATCAATCCGCTTAAAATATAGCTTCCACCTCACCGGGATATAAACCAATGTATTGCGTAAGTGTATGTGTTAGAGAGTAAGAGAGGTTATTCTCATTTAAATTGTAGATTATAAAACGCAAAAACTAGAAAAAAATTCTCAATCTGTATATTTTTATAATCTACATATTATATAACATCCATGTAGTTTATGTCTGTCCCTCCAACACTTTTTTTTCGAATCATTATACCTTACATTCTTTGAAATTTAAATTTGGTACGGGTGCTATGGAGCAAGCCATCTTTATGAGAAAAATCCGAAATTTTAAAAATGCAATATGGTGGACGCAAGCTATCCCGATAACCTGATAGAGCCATGGACGGACATTAATCATACCACCTCTCGTAATGAAAAATCTAAAAATAGTTTGTTTTTTTAAATGACCAAACCTCTCACGAAATCCAAAATTGCGCTTGTTAGAGACAGATTTTGTTGTATTACATTGTACTCTATACCAGAGTCATAAGAGATTATTTTTAAGGTGATATACCAATGTTGGTTAGTATGATTGTGTATGTGGTGGAGCTATGGTACAATTAGTGTCCATATTGTACACTTGGTACCTCTGTACACACTCGGTACTCACAGGGTACGTCTGTGCATCTCTTCCGGTGTTGATCCTATAGACGCTACGCAGCACATCGATCGCCTGTTCGTTTCGGCCAATAGCCATAAGGAACTTGGGGCTCTCGAGGAAGAAGGTCATTAAGAACGCAGCCAGGAGACTCGGCATTGCACATACCAACACATATACTCGCCAAGAGTTGTACACGATGTAGCCATCAAACAGGTCCCAAGACCACGGCTGAGGGATTATAATCCACGCTAACCCTACACAAGTTCAACAAAAATATGAATTATTATCAATGACATGCAACCGGTGGGTCGGGACGCTGAGAAATTCACCAGTGACTCAACTTTCTTGGACACATATTAGTCACTTTTAACTTTGATAAATGTCTTAAAATAAAATGGTTATGGCATCATATATCAAATGGTTTTGGACAAACCCCGAGAGAAGGAAAATAAATTAAATCCTTTTATTGCGATTTTATTTTAAATTATTAGTATTATTATAATAATAAAACATTGAAGAGATTAAATATATTTTTGATTTTATTGTTTTGTGGTTAGCTTATAGGTAAATCATCAAATTGCAAATTTAATCTACTGACACAATGAAAACAGAGGCTGGATGGTACACTGTATATATATTTGTACCCTTCGTGTATCCTGAAAGCTTAACTTGCTGGGTTTTATCATGGTATAGTTAATAAGAGAAGTTCATGATGCAATATGTCAAGGCGAGTATTAATTTGAATAACTACAATATGGTCTTATCTTATAGATTACATCATAGAAGAACCAAGTAAGTTAAGCTCGTTATTCTCCCGGCTAAACGAAGGGTTATCGTAGAATTAGTTACATCAATTATTTCAACAAATTAATATAAGAACTTATTTAATACCTGGTATGATTACATTTGCTGATGATGCAAATACTCCTGTACACATCATTACTTTTGCTCGACTGGATTGTCCGTGAAATTCCGCTAGATATGCCTTTACCATGGATACAGGACCACAAATTCTTTAAAAGAGAAAATATTTTTTAGTATTTAAAATACAATTATTATATTAGTTCTTGGACCGGTACTATAGAATTCGTCGCCACTAGATTTTTTCATTATTAAGCTTCATACTTACTCTATGGCACTAGGAACTCTAAATTTCATGGCCACCCCTAAAAAAAGTACTCCACCCATCCCTATCTCGAGCTAGTTATATTCTAGTCCCCGTATTTATATCCTACCACTTTCAGGCCCATTCTAATGTTATCCTCTCATCTGAGTTAGATCTTCCCAATGGTTTCTTCTCATTGGGTTCGCAATTCAGTACCTTGAAAGCGATTATAGTTTATTCCATTTACGATGCATATCCTGCTTACCATAACCTGCGAGATTTGGCTTATCCTAACCTACAATGTTTGGTGATGAGTATAGGGTATATAACTCATCATTGTGTAACCTCTTTGCTCTCAATTAGCTTCTTTTTGAACCAAGTATTTTCCTGAGTACTTTGTTTTCGATCTCCCTAAATGTCTTCCTTTTATTTAAGGAAAGAAACTTTATTTCACAGCAATGGAGAAGAAATTGTAAATTATTGTTTTGTATAGTCCAAGTACTACATTTATTGACAACGGGCGAGATGTTGACAGCTTACTGGTCGAGTAGTTGCATGTATTCCCTGACTGTATTATTTTCCTAATTCCTCATCAGGCTCCATTCATACTACACAATATTAGTAGTTTATTATATGAATCATTAGTATAATAAGAGAATGAGTTTCATACCGCACATAATATTAAAATTATATTATAAAAAAGGCGTATTCTTCCTTTGCATAGTATTCATCATCATCATCATCATCATCATGAACAGCTTCCGGTCACTGTTTGAGTCTGTTTGGAACATGAGCCTCTCCACCACCTCTTTTGCATCCCTCCGTCCCTCTCCCTCCACCTTGGATCAGTCGTCTCCTCTCTCCTCCACACACCTTCTTACTCCCTTAATCCATCTGTGACCTTGGTCTTCCTCTCGGCCTCCTATCTTCTACTTTATAGTATTACATTTCTCAATGTAAAGTATGGACCTGAATATTTAGTTATCCATTATAAAGACGTTGCATATTTGATGAATTCAAATAAATCTTGTGAAGCGGGCTGCATCTCAGCTTGATACACCAGAGCAACCTAAGCACAATTTAACACCAGCCAACAAAATATATCTGTAGGGAAGAAAATGGACAATTCACTCTGTGAGGCCTCTTGTTTATCTGCTGATAACACTGGCAAGTTTAAACATTCGTGTTTTTAAATTCATGCTCTAACAGCGTTGATGTGAATTTCCTTTATGGTTCTAAAAACACGTTTGGACTATACAGACTATCTCAAAATAAGCTATTTCTTGTTTCCTTTTCTAGATAAACATATGCTTCCATGGATATATATTTATCTAGATCTTGACAGAAAGATTCCAATCGGTAATTTTTGTTAATTAAACCAAATTGCCAAAGTTGTAGGCGATTTAAAATATATATACACAAACTGCTTCGGGATTTAAAAAAAATCTTGTGACTATGTAAGTCTACTATTACGAGTATTTAAGTAAATATGGTTTTTGTCTCAATTCTATCGATAAAAGTCTCTAAATAAAACCTAAATGCATTAACATGGAAAAGTGTATCCATACTTTTATTTGTGTCACAAATAGGCAACGTCGTTAACAAATATACATTTTTCATACCTTAAGAGTGGTAAAATCATTTTCTATTATTGGTCGTTCATGATTGCCGTTCACAGCAATTCATTTAACTTATAGTTACGAAATGGCACCATAAAACGTGATTCAAACCCCGGGACCCCTGGCTTGTCATAGATGCTGAACCCCGCTAGTCACAGGAGGCTATGTTTCTGAGAACTCAAATTGATTAATGAGATCACCCCTCCATCATAGGTCCTGCCTTAAAATATGAGCTATGAACGACTTTGAGAACGGGATGAATTTTGGACAATACAACGGAGAATTAATGCACGAAGCCAAGACTCCTGGGTATTCACATTCTATTGAAATCATTGCAAACTCAACCAGGTAGAATTTTTCCAGTGTTTATCTCTAACTTAACTCACTAACTTAAGAGTTTGTAATATTGTATATTGGTTAAGGGTAAAGCTTGACTTACACATAGCGATGAGAATCTTTCCGAGTGGTGCAGCAATTCACGCGGTAGAATAAATGTATTTTTACCCATAATCCTTTGCAAGACAAACTAGAAACAGTTTATTGTCAGCGTAATTTATTTTCGAGTAGATTAAAAGCTCATCAAGATTAATGACACCGTGTATGTTTTCATAATATTACGTTTCGTCTTGAAATCAATTAAAGCAAGTATGCCACACCCTCTTTTAATTTAACGAACTTTTTCAATTAATAGCCTCACAACAACAGTAAACACAGCTATATTTTTGTATCTAGCTTTGTCGCTCATGTGCACTGATTTAGTCGGTTGGTTTGGACATTTTATTGGCTCTCCCAAGCACATTTGATGGACCAATGCGTACAAAGCTGAAGTTTGTTCTTGCACTAGAACAAAGCGCTCAGAGCTGTTCACGTTAATTTCGTGTGATGGCTTAGTTCTTGTCACGTGATCACATTTCAGTTCTGCTCTTGTTTTTAAATCAACGTGTGAATCCAAAGTAAGTCAATACAAAACTGTGAGGATTGCAGACAAAAACTAACAAGTCAATCCAAGCACAGCACCAAAATAGTGTTCTTGAGAAAGGCTAGGCACTCTGCCCTTCCTACTATGATATGATTTACTGGTGATTACAGACAGTCGACTCAGGCTCTGTCTGAATATAATATTTCGATCGTAGTCATAATATATCATATTCTGGCATCCTGAGCAAATGCGCGTGTTTAATCCCGGCTACGCCAGCCCAGAATATTTAATATGTATTGGCTCATCTCCTGATAGAAAAACTCTTTCCATTTTTAGGTACATTTTATATGTATATGGTGTACTGTTTTGTTTGTGGTACTAGATTAGATTTGGTTCGGGCTTTGGTGATGTCACCTCCAGACCNCCCCCCCCCCCACCCCCAGGCACTTGATCTATAGTGCAGGACAGTTAGGTTTTGACCCAGACATTCAAAATAATAAGCTTAAAATTGGAGGGCCACTACAAACTCCGACCCAGAAAATCACTCTTGGGGAGCTTGGAAAATGGTGGTCAAAATGTGGTTTTTCACCATTTTCGCTGTTAGTTTATCTCTGAATACAAAAACACTTAGTTACTTTTTTATATATTGTAATATTTTATACAATAAAGGTAGGTATCTGACATTATTTTTGTGGGAGCTAATATTTTCAAGATAAATTTGTTTTTACTCAGTCAGTTTGTTGCTGTGTGGTTTTTCACCATTTTCGCTGTTAGTTTATCTCTGAATACAAAAACACTTAGTTACTTTTTTATATATTGTAATATTTTATACAATAAAGGTAGGTATCTGACATTATTTTTGTGGGAGCTAATATTTTCAAGATAAATTTGTTTTTACTCAGTCAGTTTGTTGCAAAATCAAATTAAATAACTCTCATTTGTGATTGACTATATACAATTATTAAAGTCAGGAGAGTTGTTATAATCGTAATAGAAATACATATTCTCCATTTGCATTAAGTATCAATTTTTTCGAAGGCAATTTACCACCATTAAACGTGAATTTATAATATACTTAGAACTGAAAATGGGTAAGATATTTTCTTGTAGTGCCAGTATTTAAAAGCTCTTGTTGGAGTTGATATGTAATACTAATGGGCAATGTGTGTCCGTGAGCACCATTATAACATATCTCCAAAGTTTCATCCTTTTATTTAGTTATTCGAAATTTGACATAGATAAAGTTTTATTTTCCAACAAACTGAATACAAAAGAAAAAAATACTTTTAGCATGAAACACCACAATGTTGTTTTTCATTACAATATTGGCTCTTTTAAGAAAAGAAATATGTGACGTAACACTGTATTTTTATTCCCTTCATCATTAGATATGCTGTCCTTCAATATAAAAGAAAAATACATATGCGTTTTAAACTTATTAGCAAATATAATATTTTCCTTTAGAACTGAAATCTCATGTAATTTTTTTTTAATGTGAATGTAAGCACTACTGACCCTAATATGATTGAATGTATGGTATAGAGAGAATCATGTTTCATAGCAGGTAAAACTGGTAACTATGCAGTACTTGAAACCATTGCAGTAGGTGCCCGAAATCTGCAGTCCGATGAATGTAGATCTGCTACATCTTGCAGCGGCGTGTCACTGGTTACCTGGAGAATCTTCTACACTTGTTTCATGTATAAATTAGTCTTCTATACCCTCATATTCTTCCTTTAGTACTTGGTCCCAGTTACAAAATCCACGCCCGGTATAGTAGCCCCACATAATTGAACAATTTATGTCAATTTTACAGCACTCGCAAGTTTTCCTTTGATATCCACTTTTACAGTTTTTATCATCTTCAGTAACTTTCCAGGAGCAGAATCACGCAATGATAGATTTGGCGTTTATCAAATATTTTGCAGCATCCATCCCCAGTATGTGAGATTCAAATGCACTCCTTTCCAAAACTGTACTTGATTATATACTATATATGGGTTCTGTCACATTGCTTCAGATGTTGGAGGAAGTCATGCTAGTTGAAAGCTACTGTCAACATGATGTAGGAAGAGCAGAAATGCAGATAAATCACCCAGAGCCTCTTGCAAAGTCTTGTTGCTGAGAATTTTTTGTTGTAAATTGGGGAATCTAGGTATTAACATCTGTACATCTTCATCTATTGCTGCAAGAGTAATGCGTAGCACAAGTAAATCTGTTTCATTTTCAGATATAGCTAATGGTTTGGAGGCATTGATTGCAGTACCAACTATCAAGTACTGTCCACAGCTTGAAGCAACAAAATACAATTTGAAGAGAGGTGTGTTTAAAGGTGGTTTACCATCTGGAACTTTTTGTTGTTGTTGTTGTTGTTGTTAGCAAGAAACTCGTTTTGTGAGGTGAAGGCTACTGCATGTTCATCAAAGACTACATCAGCTGAAATTTTTGTTGCAGCCCACCACTCATATTCAATATCCATAGTAGATGGCTGAACATATCTGTCAAAGACAACAGTAATTTGTGGTGCTGAGTAGTGCCGTTTGATTAAATATACATTCTTTTTTCTTATTTCCTCATATCATCGTATCCTCCTATCATTCTTTGCCCATATTACACGATGCATTAAAAAGCTTCCATCTGTGGTGTAAGACTCCGATGGGGTGTTAAGCTTTTATGTAGGGGCTGCTTATGATTCCAGAGGTTTCAGAAGTGCTAGAATAGAATAGGTGATCTTGAGGCAAGTTCGTAAGAAAGATAGTCTGCCAAATCTTAATCACTGCTAATAATGCACACCATTCTGTGAAAAGAGCTGCATTAGATTCACATGCAAGGTATTATCTTGATTGCAAATTACCCGAGTAGCCGTAATTAGGGACTTCACACTTTCCTTTCGCTTCAAGTGATAATTACTGAAAGAATTTCCTAACGTGGCCTAAGAGCTGTCACCATTAACAATCTTTGTAGCTGCAAAACTATTTGAAATCGATACGCGCAACTGTGATTATCACTCTGGTGAGCTGTACGCAGTCAGTAATTTTCTGTGTGTCGGTTATATTCTGGCTTTGACGGGATGTACCTACGTAGTTCAACACGTTCTCAAGTTAATGTGGCGACGCCAGTGAAAGCCTCTATCACATCAACTACTTTTGATGTGGCTGCCATTGCATGGACCCACCTCATAAGAGTAGCACTGGACAAGCCTTGCCCATGCGTCAAACCACCAATAGATTTCATGTTTCGCATTAGTGATTGCTCAGTTGTCATATCTGACCATGTGCCAGACCAAAATTTGTTAGTTTTTATAATTGTAAAATAGCCTTCTGCAGTAAACCTTTTGAATTATTCTGGTGGCAGAACATTTTCATGAGAAAGCATTTGCTTAAGTTAAATTTGGGCATGTTTATCATAATTAAAATGACCAGTAGCATGAAAGAAAGGTAGCATGCTATGAATACAGAATAAATTGGGTTCCCAATTACCTGTGCGTTCTGCTCAGACCAACATTTTTAGGATATCAACAAGTCTGTAATATTGAACACACTCAATATCACATTATCACTCGCAGTTAAAAGAAAATAATTGTGTCCCACATGCATTACATAATAACCATCTGCACATAATATAAAAATGCCATAAAACGGAAAAAAAAACATTGGCCTTTTCTCGTATCCCCTTCCATACTCCATTAAGTCAAATATAAAAAATTGAACATTTGCCGTTAATAGGTTTGGAAAATGTGATACATCTAATTTAATCAATTAAAATACCTTTAAAATTATATTTTTTAAATTGAAAAAAAATTGTTTTGATCGAAACAAAATTATTAAATCAAGTTTTGATAAAAAATAGTTTTTTTTAATTGTTCCTACACATGATTCCCATTGAAGGTTTTGCAAAAGGCACAGAGCAAACTAACGGTAAGAGTGCACTGACTTAACCCAATTTCACGCAATTTGAGCGTGTAACGTTTTCCGCCAATGACGGTCCGTTACATTTCCGCTCAGTATGAATGCTTCCTAATAAAATCTATTGAATATTATTTTGATATGACGATGTCAGTACGTGACGTTACGTTGATGTGACTTATATTGTGAATAAGGCTTTAGTATTTTCATTGTAAAAAACATGTTGTGTGGTTTCCTGTATACCTTCTTCCTTGTAAAAGCTATGTGGGTTTTATTAGCACAACGTCTTACTACCCGTTCGGGCTATACGCTTATTTAATAATTATGCTATTTTTTAGGGATTAGAAAGGCCATGTTTAAAGGAAGTTTATCCGCATTCGCAAAGATAGAAAGAAAGTGGAATACCACCCTCAGTAAACACGACTGAAATTCTAACTTCAACCTCCCCATCATCAGTAGTCTAGTCCACTGCAAGAGTAGCGCCTTAGACCATACGGCCACCGAAGTGGACTTGTTATGTAGTTAAAGTAAGTTTGATCAATTATATAAACTTACACAAATCCTGTACAGAATTTAACTACTAGCAGCACCCAGAATGACGGCGCAAAACTTGAGCAAATATTCAGAATCGCATCTAAGAAATATGCTACTGTTATCGGAATGCGACGACCAAAAGTGTCAGATATAAATCCCCACATGAAGGCGCTGGATATCATGCCTGAAAACAAACGTTTAGCAACATTAGCAACATTGTAAAGAGGAATAACAAATTCAAGTGGTAAAATAACAAATTACATCTCGATGCTGATAAGAACATGTACCTATTTAAGATATAGCTTAAAATGGGAATAGGTCCATTGACTCAAGAAATATTCGAGAAGATTCGGGATCAACAGACTCTAGAAGAAATTTAGATTCAAACATTTATTTTTTTAAATACAAATATAGTAGAACCTCCATACATCGAACTTCCTTATATCGAAATTAGCTATGTATCTAAGTTTTGGTGAATCCCTGTGAAATTACAATGAAAACCCGTTTCTATATATCGAATTTTGTTCAAGACAAATCGGGATCTACCCCGAGTAACGACAATTGTATAAGAAAAACAAGTGAGAAAAAATAGAATGGAGATGTCGCAAGAGGAAGAAGGAAATGTTTGGTCAAGGTCATTGCAAAAATAACGGGTTACTAGCGGGGTGGTATTGTCTCCACTTTTCTTTCACCCCTTTCCTCGTTAATTTCCACCTCTATAAATCAGGTGTTGATGATGAGGCTGGTAGGTCACGCTATTGATCAGCAGGGAAAACACCCGAACGTACAAAGTGGAAGCAAGGAATTGTTCCCAGCGCATGATGTGCATGTATATCTTCGATCAGCCAGTCTCGAAGTCCCCAAATGATGGCGGCCTAGCAGAACTTCCATACTGAACTGTGTGTCATACGTGGGTGCAGGGGCAGACCCATAATCATTTCCTGGGGGCACTGAGGGTAGGTTGGAATACTTTCCAGTGGGGTGGGGGTAAACATTCTCCGAGAAATATTGTAAAATTTAAGCCTTATAAGTTGCGACTTGAGATCATCCTGGGCTCAAGGAAATGAGATTTAAAATAATAAATATGTTTAAAATTTAGCTGGATTCACTTGTATTTTTCAGTTAATTCAATCAAATCTTACATATATTCATTGTATTCCTTTACTCAGTATCATTTTACTACATTACACTGTCTGTAATATTGCAAATAACGCCACCAACAATGGATAGGTCAGTTGTGGTGTGTGTGGAGACAAGATAAAGCATATATCATATTAATCCTCGGACAATATATGAACGAAAAAGGCACATTTTAAAAATAAAACAAGATAAGTTTTGTTTTGTATTTCAAAAGAATGTTACATAATGTTTTCTTTTGTGTTTTCTAGCAAAGTTGTCCAAAACTTCTTCAGACTTCATTGTAGACGCGCTGTCCTGGTGTATTTGCGGCAAAGCCAACCCATTTAGGAGATATTATGTCACTGTAAAGCGTAGTTAGGTCTTACGACGACGCAGGGACATAAAGGAGCGCTCCACTGTGCTTGTTGTGACAGGCAATGGACGCAAGAGTTGAAACAAAACTCCTATGGTAGGGTGGAAGCTGTTTTGTAGCCTTTAGAAGGAAACTTTTCTGAAGAGTTTGATTTCAACATCCGCTTCCAGGTTTATAGCTCTTATTTCAGAGCTGAGAAACAAGGCAAATTACCCTTGTAAAGTCCAGCTCCTTGCAGAAATACATCTTCAAAACCGTCAATGAATTATGGAGACAATAGCTTTTGAAGCTCTCCAACTCTCTGTAGCTGTTATTTTGGAAATATGGAGGAAAGTTCGTCGATTATGTAGTTCAGAAAAAGTAAGTTACACTTCAATACGATAGTACTCTTCAAGTGACCCACTTGATTATGATTGAAAGTTAGGGGGCGGGGGTTTGGGGAGGATCGTTCTAGGTTTACTTATTTCTGTCTCGATTTCCATTGTCAAATGTTCTGACTTTTTGAAAAGTTGTTTGATTGAATCATTGTTTGGTTACGTTTCTCTTGGAAACCTGTCGATGTCACTTCAACAAGGTGCATTGGTTTGAGTACATCCGTGTTATCTAAATGTAACTTCCAAGCCAAGGTTAGCTAGTTCCAAAACGTCAGCCAAAACAACCACACTTACGAGGAAATCTGATGATAGTGTACTTCTTCTATCTTCAGGTGAATGAGTGATAGTTTCCAAAACTATAAGGAAGCAAGGGAGAGTGCTCAAAAATTTAAAAACAACCTCATGCCTTCCAACCCATATTGTTTCGCACATCTTGTTAAGGGCATGCTTTCCTTTTTTTGAGCCTATCTTTCATTTATAGATCATCACACACGTACTGCTCCTAGCAAAATTTGGTGTAGGCAAAATCTCTATTTTCAAATTGGGATCAGTATGTGAAACTCGGGAGTTCGTAAGTCCCATATGTCAGTTTTTTGCAAAATAAACCCAATATATTTGTTTGTGTAACATTCCCATCCTATTTATAGTATCATAAAACTATTCAGCAATTTTTTTTAAATATCTAATTTTAGGTAATGTATTTTATGGTTATCTGGGGAGGGGTTGGTCCTATAGTTCTCCCCCCTCCCCCCATAGATCCGCTAATTATGGAGTGGATCCAATTTAAGGGTTTTCAAAGACGAACATCCTCTGTCATGCAGATTAACGATTGGTGTAGGCAGAAACTTTCACTTCTGCCCCCTTGATTTAAATGGTTTCTGCAAACAGTAAACAATATGACCCAGGTAATGAGGATTCGAGTAAGTTATAATTCACATCTTGACTATCCCAGGGAATTCCATACAGTGTGTTGTCAACAATGTCTTGTTTTTTTTGCCACAGAAGAAAGTTCTTCATTGGTTTATATGTGTTTGAAAACCCAATGCTGAAGTAATGTGACGAATACAGATAGAACACTTATTTCCTTGACGAAAGTAACACTTTGTTTTTGTCGATGCAGCTCTGTGAATTTACAATAACGTCCATGATTAAAAGGGTTTATATTAACTTCCATAATTAGTCACAACTTTTAAAATTTGCTTGGCGATGTTGATGCTGTTAGCAATTTTGCTGTACATAATACAGTTTACGGTTTTGATGAGCATCCGGTTGAATCTCAAAACGATGTTCAGGCTGATGTATCACTTTTTTAATAAACATTTTAAAGAAAGGTGACCACCTAACAAATAACGGAAGAGAGGGCGAGTAGAGTCTAATTGATAATACCTTGTTGAGGAGGGGGTTCCCCAAATAATAAGAGCGTTGACACACAAAACTTGGTTATTTAAATATAGTTTATTATGGAAATAAACAAAAAGTTTCATCAGACAATAAATACAATAGTACCCTATACAACATACGTCCAAATCTAAATCCAAGATGGAATTTGGCAAGAAAGGGACACAAAAAAACACAATAGCTCCAAGGATCGAATAATCTACTTGTAAAAAATGTTATCTACTGCTATGTTACGAGGGAGTAGCACGAGTGAACAGGGGCACATAAGCTCCCCAAGCCCATTTTAATTATGACATATATATGTATACCTAGTCTCAAACTCTGTCACATTCAAACCGACCTATCCAATACTGACCATATTAGGCGTCGTTAAAAGACCAGCCACACACACACGCACATATATGTGTATCTCCAAATATATATATAAGCATAGTAGATAGTATGATTTTGGCATATATATATATAAGAATACATGCACACACACATAAAGAAAGGGATATACATATAAATATATATATAAAGAAAGAGAGATATATATGCCAAAAAGCATATTACTTACTCTGCTTGTATATATTTATATATTTATTTATTTGGTATATGCGCGTGTGCGTGTGAGAGAGTGTTTGGTCTTTTAACGACGCCAAGTATGGTCGGTTTGAATTAGGGATGTTCGATCTTGGATCGATCTTTTAGAAAATCGATTCTTTACCCTCGATTCATCGATTTTTGAATCGATTCAAAGGCCTTGATTTGATTCACGTATCGATTCTTTTTCTAGCGATTTCTAAAAGATCGAATCGAAAGATCGAAATAAATCAAAATTTCAAATCAATTAAGGAACATTTAATTTTGTTGTTGGCCTTAGGAAATGTTTTGTTGACTATTAGTACTAGGAAAATTTCGAAACCAAGTCTTTCAATCTTGGGCTACTAATTAGTTATTATTTGTCTTTATTTAGTAAAGTGAAGAGAATAATCCACTGATCTGCACTTTTCACGTCTAGGTTCTGTAAATGATCACATCACGTTTTTATTCTTTGATGTATTTATGGTGAGGTTTTGGCCAAAAAGTCAATAGTTTGAAAGTATTTCGTAAAAACCTCATTTTCCCCATAGAGTTTTTGTAGTTATAGAATGCTTACACCTACAATATACACTTCCACCAAGCTAGTGATTCCCAAGTTTTGAGACACACCCTCCAACAAAAAGTTGTGAGGTTTCCTCAAGACGGATGCCAACAAGTGTGTTTAGTTT
>CABFOV010004555.1:26215-51315 GCA_902141375.1 Timema poppense | reverse complement strand
GTTCTATAAGATGCTGGAACACATTGGCAAGCGCCCTAGACCGCGTTCTATAAGATGCTGGAACACATTGGCAAGCGCCCTATACCACGTTCTATAAGATGCTGGAACACATTGGCAAGCGCCCTAGACCGCGTTCTATAAGATGCTGGAACACATTGGCAAGCACTCTAGATTGTGTTTTAAAGATTAATGGTAGGACATACAGAGCGGGGTGGAGAAGTAAGGTCCGATTTCAACTCCAATTGAGTTAGAGCTTCTATCTGTTGGACCAGTCACGGGAAAACTACGACCCGCAGGCCAAATTTGGCCCACGACGTCAATTTGAGTGGCGCGCAGGATTTTGTACAGTTGCATGTATCTCATTAACGAAACAATTTTGAGTAGCTATTATACAATATTTAGGTATGCTAAGAAATAACATGAGTCACCACATAATATTTAATTTTATTTTCTATGACATATTATTAGATTTTATTTGCTACTTTCTTAGTGTACCAAAGTTATATAGCTATATGACTAATACATATATTTTAGTGTGAAAATAAAGTTAATTATTTAGTTGATTTTTGTCACATGTGGCCCGCTAAAGACCTAACAGATATCTAGGTGTCCCTCGGGGAGAATTTTTTTCCCCACCTCTGTTTTAGACAATCATTATACCTTTCTGGTGCACTTAAGAGCAAAATCAAAATAGCCCTCTGTCATATTTAAATTAAATGAAAAATATATTTGCTGGTGTTCTTTTGTGGTTTGAGATAGTAAAATTCTTGTTCTGTAAAATGTGTGTAAGGGGAATTTCTTTCTTTTTACATGTACCCTTGACATTGTAACAACCTTCTCATATAGTGTATTTCTCTCTGAAACTAGATTATCAAAAATAATAAGCTGTCCTCAAGTTTATTTTCCTAATAAGAATAAACATATCTTCTTGTTAAGCATAATAAACACAATTCATTAATAGATTTTAAACAAAATTGTTCAAATCACTTTTGATTTTTTTTAAAGCGAGTTAAATTTGGACTTCAACTCAATCTGTCCATATTTAATATTAATGTATATCTGTTTACTTTATTTCGATTAAAGGAATATATCAGTCATCATGGTTAGTTGGGTAAACTATATGGTTAGGGGGGTTTGATTCGATATAATCTGGTGTCTAAATTTATTATAATATGTGAAATTTGGTTCACTCTATCAGCCAAATATAATTGTTATTTTGGTTATCAGGGCTGGATGTTGATCGATAAGAAAGCTAGTCTTAGTTAAGCTGGTTTGTAAGTCGTGCTTAGACACACCTTGGTGTTCATAAAGTAAAAATAAGCATAACAAAATAGTATTAATACCGAAACTATACATTGGTTATTTTATTAAATCCTGTGGAGGAAAAAAAAATGTTATAGTTTGTTGAAGATGATAACGCAAACCTGAATATTCTCTTCTGTCGTCTGTGTTTAAACAGAGACGCTATAAAAAGCCAGAGAAAACCCTCTTATCTGATCCGGATATTGTCGATTGACACTTCTTCCAAAGAGGTAAACAACTTACGAGATCCATTCACTTGATTCTCTATGGATATACCATTGAAGTAGAGCGTGTTATTTATTTATTGACATACAATTCAAAGAGAGCTTAATATTTACTTATGGACTTCCAAGCAAGAATAACTTTGTATTCTAGGGAAATTCAAAGAAATGTGATTATTATATATTTATGGAAATTATTTTAGTTTAAATAGATATTATTATTATAATATATGGATTTGCAAATTAAAAAATAGCTTATTATTTAGCTATGAATATGATTGTTGTTCAAATACAAATTATTTGCTATCTATCGGTTTTCAAAGTAAATATCTAATTATTTATCTAAGGGCATGGTGATAATTCAAAACGATATTACTTTCCCGTCGACTTTCAAAGATAATTTTTTAACTATTAATAAACATGATTCGTAATAAAAATAGAGATTATTAATTTTATATGGACTAGCAAAATTAAAAGTGCTTATTATATATATTATATAGACCTGTTTTTAATTAAAATAAAGAAAATTATTTTTCTATTGAATTTCTAATTAAAGATAGCTCATTATATATCCATGGATAGGATTGTAATTCAAGTAGAGAGAACTTACCTATGAACTTGTGAAACAAAGATGGGGTATCATGTTTTATTACCTTTGAAATTAAATAGAGCGCATTAGCTTACTTTATGAACCTGATTTAAAATCTCCTTTACTCCAGAGTAAATTAAATTGCTACATTTCAAGATGCAGGATCGATAAAGATAGGAACTATTCACCAACAGTGTAGAGCTTAATTTTAAAAGTGCACAACTAGTTTATAAGTTAAGTATATTTTATTTATTTTACCTCCTCATTTTTATAACCTATTACCTTGAAACTTTTTTTTATTACATCCATTATCGTTTCCGGCCTGTGGCCTGGGTCAAATTTTTTTCATCCAAGTCATATATTTTTCAACTACCGGCTTGCTAGGCCTGTCGTAGATTCATATACCTTATAATCTAACTTAAGACTAGGGCAGGCACAAAATCCAGTCGTCAGCCGTTAGTTTATCACTGTGAAAGGTTAAACCCATATTTCCCCAATGATACATGTTTCAGCCATGCCGGGAATCAAACCCGGGACCCTTAAAAAGTATTATTATTAATTATTATTATTAATAATAATAATACCTCGTCTTACCTCGTTCGGGTTATACGCACTTACAATAATGTGTAATGGTAGGGTGATTGTGTGATAAAATGGAGGACCTACAGTTTACCGTGGGATCCGAACCACGCTGGAGGCCTGGCATTCCCCACATTCACAAGTTGTGATTAATACACGTCTTGCCAGAGGTGAAGAAAGGTTTTGGTAATCAGATAAATCTGTGCCGGGACCAAGGATTGGAACCCGGGCCCCCAGCACAGAAGTCCTACACCTTACACCTAGACAACCAGGACACCTTTAAAACAGTAGACAGACACGCTACCAACTAAGCTAAGATTTCAATTCTTAAAACTCTTTGATGGGTTATATTTTCTTATTTTAATTGTTCCCTTTATTCTGTTATATTAAACTGGAATTGACTTCCTTACTACCTTATAACTAACTTTAATTTTATTAAATGTAATAATAGAATTTAATATGGAAAAAGAATTTGAAAATTGAAGTTTAATATAAAGTCCAATGATAAACTGGTATATAAGATATAATACACGCCGGATTAGGTAACATAAATTTAGAATGAATTGACAATTTGATAACTTCACTAGATTTCCATCATAATATCAAAAGAATTAAGAACATATTAAAATATACGCCACATATATAGATAACACATTAAAATACATATAATATAAACTTATGAGTTTAAGTCAAGTATGGGGTTAAGGCAGCAAAAAGACAGATTTAATTTAGGTTTGAGTAAATAAATGTTTATGAATAAGAAAAATAATGTGAAGTGAAGTAAGAATTAAAGATTGTCTATAAATTTAATTCTATTCTTATCGGTTCTTTAATTTCCTTGTTCCTTAAATTCTGTACAAATTTCAGCCAAGGTTGAGAACATTTATTTATTCTAACCTAAATTAAAACTGTATTTTTTTATTTATTTTCCTTAACACCACACTTGACATAAACTCATAAGTTTATAATATATGTATTTTAATGTGTTATCTATATATGTGGCGTATATTTTAATATGTTCTTAATTCTTTTGATATTATGATGGAAATCTAGTGAAGTTTTCAAATTGTTAATTCATTCTAAATTTATGTCACTTAATCCGGTGTGTTTTATATCTTATATACCGGTTGATTTTTGGACTTTAATAAAAACTCCAATTTTCAAATTATTTTTTCTATATTGAATTCTATTATTACATTTAAGAAGTTGTTTCCTTACTACTTTTCGTTATGTTTTTCAAAAATCTAATTTTATTACTTACTTAAAACTCATGCAGTTTACTGTGTTTACACGTGGGGATGTTACAAGTTTTCCTTGTAGTTTAATTGTAATTTCTCCTGTTGGTTATGCTTTGGCTGCTTTCATGCCAATAAATGAGTGTTTTTTTTTTATTTAACAACGCGTCTTACTACCCGTTTGGGCTATACGCTTAAATACTAATTACGATAACGGGTTAGGAATCGGGAAGGTTTAATTTTAGAGGGAGTGAACCCACATTTGCGTCGAGGGAGAGTGAAAAACCACTAAGAAAGAAAAAAAACATTTCACCCGACCAAGATTTATAAACTTGATCCCCCGTCTTCAGCAGTCTAGCTAAACACGAAACTAGCGCGTTAGCCAACTACGCCACCGAGGTGGGTTTCATGCCACTAATAGTCTGGGAGCCCCAAGAGTCTTTATCTCTGATATCATTTGTCACAAAATGCACCGGGGCCATGTAGAATACTTGTACCCCCCTTTCGCCTCCTATGGTCTTCTATTCTCCCCTTCTGGATGTTAGTTTGCCTGCCGGGATCTCAGAGCAGGTCCAGGCCTTGCATGAGGCAGTATTCCTGTACCCGCCCCACCCATCTGCAATCTTCTCCAGGAAGCCTAGAAAAGGCTCATCTCATTCTGTCACAGTCATGTTTTTGTCGTCCAACTTATTGTTTCCCCACCTGTCTTACATTTCTTCTATTCTTTTTCTCCTAGTCTTAGTCCTCGTCCATTTCATCATCTTCTTGTCTGTTAGCGTCAATCTTTCTTATTCTCAGTCACCCGCCTCGGTGGCGTAGATGGCTAACGCGCTTGTCGTGTTTAGCTCGACTGCTGAGGACGGGGAGATCGAGGTTCGAATCTAGGTCGAGTGAACTGGGGGTGGTTTTTCCTAAATTGTTTTCCACTCTCCCTCGACGCAAATGCGTGTTCACTTCCTCTAATTCAACCTTACCGATTCCTAATCCATTAGAGTAATTAGTACTTAAAGCGTATAACCCAAACGGGTAGTAAGACGCGGTGCTAAATATTATAGATATTATTCTCAATCCTTCCACATTTAGTCTGTTCATTTAGTCTTGTCCGTGTTTAAGTGATATTGCAGTCGTGACTTTGTCGGGAGAGTTTCCAAGTTACACCGTCTAGAAGTATGAAGTCCGCCTGGTGTCCTTGAAGCACATGTTGAAAAAAGGTTTACTATCGAATTTCTAGAAAAAAATAATCATAACAGAGCACGCAGCCGGAAACCACTTCAGTGGCCGTATGGCTCAAGGCGTCACATTCATGCTAGACTGACCTGTTGATGACGGGAAGAATGGGACTCGAATCCCAGTCAAATCTACTGAGGGCGATATTTTTTCCTAAATGGTTTTCTACTATCCTGCCACGCAAATGCGGGTAGAATACNCCTGTTGATGACGGGAAGAATGGGACTCGAATCCCAGTCAAATCTACTGAGGGCGATATTTTTTCCTAAATGGTTTTCTACTATCCTGCCACGCAAATGCGGGTAGAATACCTCTAAAATTATTTTTCCCTCGTCCCTTAAAGTAACTATCAGAAATGTGTATAACCTGGACCGGTAGTAAGAAGCAGTGATATAAAAAGTAGGCCTACCTGTCCGGAATTATAGCCCCGAATTCAATGTCAACAAACTTTAATTGATACAAGTCTAACTACTTATACCGCTCTGCTACCACTGGTATAAAATTTCTAAAATTGGTCGATTTTTTTTTTCAGATGGGATGGAATGTCACTTTTTTTTATGATCACTGAAAACATAAAATCTTGTGATTTTTTTTTTTAATCTATAAGTATTTTATATTTAGCTAAGCTAAAAAATGAACAATGGAAAAGAAAGTGAAAAGGAAATGAACTGATTGAGTTTCTGAAATGTATATTTGAAAAAAAGCTATAAATAATTAATTATAATGAATAAACGATCCAATTAGTAGGTTTATTTCCACGCTTAAGCTTTCGTCTCTCTTCTTATTCCACACTGGAAATAATTCAGAAAGCCTCCGGTACAATGACGGGCGTAAATAAGTGATAATGCACCACCTTTTGCAAATTTAATTGAACACGACGCCGGAACGTTTTGAATGAAAAAAACTTCCCTCCCTCCCTTCCTACGTGTGTGTATTCTTTTTTTTTTACCCCCAGATCAGAAGGTGATGGTATTGGGGAATCTCATCACTTTACAATTAGGTTGGCATCAGTGTCGGGGGTTAGTGAGGGTCTCGCACTCCGTCTAATGGGTTTGTTGTAGAGTTAAGTTCTGCTCCAACGTTTACAATATTCAGGTAGTTTAGAAGGGTTAGTTGGTGTGGAGGTAGGGCTGATCGGAGTACTGAAGTTATGGAGGGGGTACCATTTCAGCTGGACAAGTCAGGAAGGGTGGTTTTATTATTTAGGTCAACGTCTACTTCGATCAGTGGATTCAATATTCAGCATCTGTCTACTTGGGTGAATGGAGAGATAGAGGTGTTACGAGGGGAAGCCGGGGGGTGGGGGGGAGGGGACGAGAATAAAAGTTTAAAAATCCGACGTTTATTTGACACTTAAAGGACAACATCCGCTAAGAGTATTTCTGACAACCAAGAGTGCAAGACCTTATTTTTTTTTCTACTCATTCTAAAGTGAAATATATTTGTTCATTAATCAACCTTACTTTTTCAGAGTATTTATACAAACATTAACTTTTTGTATTTTAATTTTTTTTTCGAGAAATATGAACGTGTTATTAAGTTAATAAAGTATACATATATATATATTTATTTAAATTCAAATAAACATTAAATGGGCCTGATTCGGTGGATGTATGGTCTAACGCGCTACTCTCACAATAGCTAATGACAAGGAAATCAAGGTTTGAATCCCGGTCGGGTGTGGTAAGGTGCTTTTTTTTAATAGTTTCAACTCTCCCCACACGCAAATGCGGATACACTTTCAATAAATATGTCCCTACCAATCCCTAAATACATTATCGTAGTTAGTAAATAAGCAGCTACTCACACTTCTGGCCACGTGTTTAAGGCGTCAGTTTCGTTTGTCTGGCTTGACGTGTACGGTTATATTGTTTTTTTTTTATTCCAACCGGATTTACCAAGATGGTTTTTATTTACAAATTGGTTTTATACTTTCGTTCCATGCTAATTTGGGTACAATTCCTTTAAATTATACCTTCCTGATTCCTAAAATATTAGTGTAGATATACGAATAAGCTGGATGGGTAGTAGGACTTGGTGCACACACAAACAAATTTAAATGCTTCAAATTACAGTAAAGGAGTTATTGTGTGTTTACTCAATTAAATCTAGCCATTCACTACTTGAAAATCTGGACTTAAGATTTGGTTGATCAACACAATTAACGACAACAAATTCAAATTCTAATCTTAAAATAAAATTGTTGGAATATATTGAAAGCAAACATTGGAACTTATCCATAAAGCGAGATATTTTATTATAATTATTCTTTTATGAAGTTTTATAAAGTGATTTGCCCCGTTTTACAGCTAACGGATTTGTACGAATGACGCTTGTAATTACAGCCTCCCTCAGCATACACATAAAAGAAACAGCCATTTTGAGATAAAAAAAAAAGTATTCTGAACATAAAGACAAATAAAAAAAATCCAGGATGTTAGCTTTATGCGCAGTGTGAATTTAAAACTGAAAAGTGGGTGCACAAAAAAATGTAAAAAGAACGGCAAAAAAAAAATTAATGAATATAAAATATTAAGAGATTCACAAATATTTAGAGGTCTAAGCTAGCATTTGAAAACCAACGGATTGGTGACTTACACAAAATTGAATTTTTAAATATAAAGATAAAATATTACTGATGAAAGCCCAAAATGAGGGATATATTTGTGTTTCTCAATCTTGCTTTCTTATTAAAAGATAAAAAAAGTACTTCAAGCTTATTTTCTAAAGGTCAAGATGAGGTATAAAATTAAATATTGGTCAGAAGGTATAATCTTAGCTTAAGGTGTGATTAAAGAAAACGCTAGTTAAAATCTGCCTTTTTCAGTTTTTATAATCCAAAACTTAGTTTTGGACCAAAATTAAATCAACTACTTCTTTAGTTAATACGTTTAGTTTAAATTTCTAAACAGAGTAAAGGCAATTTTTAAATTTGTCATGTACATAATGACATGTAACCAAAAACCTTTTAAATCAAGAGAAAAAGGTCATGTTCAAATTTCGCACTATCCATAAAAGACATATAAGAGCTATGCGTAAAAAATTAAACTTAACTTATTTATTTAAGCAGTATTTTATTTATTTTAACCAAAACATGTGTTTTTATTTTTATCAAACTGAAAAGTCACGCACCTTTAAACGCGTGCCCACACATTCCATCTTAAAGCTGATACATCGAGAATATTCTGATCAATAGCAAGTAGCAAAGAAACTCGTATCATTTAAAATAGTAGTAAAAATAAACAAACCAATTTTTTTAAGATATAAAGGGTAAATGGGGGAAAAGGAGGAAGAGTACATTTCACATATTTCCAGGAAATCAACTTTAAAATTTCAATCCTCATAAAGAGCCCAGAAAACACTTTTCTTTTTATTAATTTACATATGGCAGAGACATCTGTTAACCATAATCTAAAGTGCATTAGAAAGGTCTCATGATTGTTTAATAGATGGCAGTACTAACCCAATTTGTGTTGAGATAATTATTGGACTTCCACACTATTAGCCCTGAGCCTTTCAATTATGTTTTAATAGAAACTATAGTAAAAAGAAAGCCACATACAAGTTTATAATAGACTATAATTTCAGTAGGCCTACTAATCAGTAAATATCTCAAATATATGCCTCACGACTATATTTTGAGAATATTTAATTTTAAAGATTGGAAATAATATTCTTTACTTGAATGGGATTTACAACTTGATAAAAAAATTAATGCAACCAATTTCGATTAAATTTGGGACAGAGTCTACGTTTTAACCACTCACCTCTGGATCTCCCGTTGCATAGGCAAACGTAGGCTTAAACAATCCACGACATCATGCCCAAATCTGCGTTAGTTTTTAATGAACCTACTATTAATTTTAATTAGTTACAAAAATTGAGACTTGTGTATGGGAATCAAACCTGGTACGTACTATTAAAATAAATATATATTTAATAAAGCTCAGTGGTACATCGGGTACTCCATGAGATATTTCACGTGACCCTGGAATACTCTTATCATAATTTAGGAATAGATTATCAAGTAATTTAGCTGATTTGAGAGCAATTTCACTGAATTTCCAGCGAATGTCAGGAAATAAACCCATGATAATAGGTTATAAGAAAGATGTCACTAACTTTGACGAACTAGATGACGTGAATTTGTAAGTCATGCTTGTAGCTCTATAGAGAAATTGAGTCTTATATTTCTAAAATTTAAAACAAAAATCAACTTCATAAACACATATTATCTAGAGTTGGTTCGAATCCTATATTTTTCTCGAATCGGAATCTTAAATTCTCTTTTGAATCTAGAATTTAAATTCTAAACCTCGATTCTTTTAAAAATGTACTATTTTACTTGAACTCAAAATATTTAAAATCTAATTTAAAATAAAAAAGGCTTTTGAAGACTTTGTGTTATTTTGTTTTTCCATTACAAATAAGTGTCATTTATTTGAAAACAAATGTTTTTTTAGAAAATCAGAATGCATGAACACTGATTAATCTTTAAGAACCTATATATTGTCTATATTAACCACAAAAATATAATTACTGAATTGTGCAGTGTTGAATGTATGCAAGATAATTATAACAAGTGAATAAATATTGTACATACAATAGTCCCAAGGCTTCTTTGGTGCTGACTGACAGCTGACGGCTTTGAAAAGTTACCAGACCAAATTATGTATCCCTACGCCGAACCATATGATCTTCAAAAACATGTGTTTAGCAGTTGTCAGTTATGACAGTGAAAATTTAGGTATATACCTAAACGTCGACTGTCAGAAGTCATCTGTGAGCTGTCATTCAGCACTAAAGAAGCCACTGGACTACTGTAGCTTAGTGTACGGACCGCATTGTACACAGAATAAGCAAATAAAATTAAATTCGAACAGTAGGTATTCTATGTTGTAGGTCTATACGTGTGCATGAGCACAGACCAACTGATGGAGCAACCTCTGCTGATGGCTTGGAAGGCGAGGGAGGTACGACCTTTAACCTTTAAAGAACGTGGTCATTACAACGTAGGCTATTCTATAAACCTTCCATAGAGAGGGAAGGCAGGACTGCTCACACTTAGCGCGAGACAATGGCATCCCTCACATTACTACATTAAAATACTGTACATGAAACAGTGTTTTCAATTTTTGTCCGCTATTTAATGAGATGTTTATGTTCGCGTCCGTTATTTAAAAACTCCGTTATTGTGAAGTTGTTTCACCGTAAGAGGCAATGTTATTTTACCGGGGAGATGAAAAGTGTCAGCTATAAAGAATGATCCGCTAGTCAGCGATTTCCATTAATAAAGATTTTACTGAACTCAAAATCTTTATTTGAATTTAAGGTCTTAGTAATTTTATTCAAGACGCTTTTTTTATAAATATATATTTTACGAATTCCGAATCTTTTGAAAACCGAGGGATTCGAACATCAAACATTCCGTTTCCCAGGACTGACAACTCAGTAAATACCGATCCCCTTCAAAACCAGGCATCAAGTCTAAGAATTAATTAAAATGTCAGTGCGTGCATTTCGATGGCAGAGGCAAAAGATCTAACCCTTCGTAGTCGGTCCTATGCGATGACGTATGTGATTTAATTACAGTTTAACAAAGGACGCAACCAGACTATCGAGACAAAGGAACGTCGACGAAGGACGTTTTGTCCCCAGGGGAGTGTCGGCATTGGTCGGTAGATCTCTTGCGCATGCGCTTGGAGGGGGGGGGGGATAAACTCCCGAGATCTCTTTCTCTCTTGGGGAAGGGATATATTTTGATAATCACTTAGCAAGAGACGGCGAGGTCCTGGAATCTTGATTAGACAAATATGTGGTCAGTGTCACCCACTCTACATAGAGGAAAGTTTACTTTGCAAACTCTCGGGTACTGTGAGTTAAACAAATATCCAAAAAACATGACTTATCTAAATTATATATATATTTTTCCAAGCACTGCGTCCTACTACCTGTTCGGTATATACACTATATATACTAATTAAACTAATATGTTAATGATGAGGTAGGGAAAGTTTTAGAGGAAGTCTACCCACATTTGCTAAGTTTTATTATTATTACCATCGCGTCTTACTATCCGTTCGGGTTATACGCACTTACGCTAATGTGAAATGGTAGGGTGATTGTGAGATGAAATGGAGGACCTACAGTTTAACGTGGAATCCGAACCACGGTGGAGGCCTGGCATTCCTCACATTCACAAGATGTATTGTCAGAGGTGAAGGAAGGGTTTGGTAATCAGATAAATCTGTGCCGGGACCGAGGATTGAACCCCGGCCGCCAGCATAGAAGTCCTACACCTTACCCCTAGACCGCCAGGTCACCACACATTTGCTAAGGAGAGTGGAAAGCCATTCTGTACAAAGGACCCTCAGTATACCCAACTAGGATTCCAACACCGATTTCCTCATCATCGGCAGTTCAAGCTATCGTGAGAGTGACGGCTTAGACAATGTGGCCACCAAAGTGGGTTCATCCAATATACATTTTCAACTTGGGGGTATCCAACGTGCACCTTCTGAACTGTCTTACAAACCAACTTAATTGTATACAGTAAACAACACTTTGTCCCTTATTCAATCGTTGCTAAGAGGGGAAGCTCTAATTTCACCAACGATATATTTTTTTAGGCCCTGCCAGGAATCAAACTCTGTAACATTAGAAGCGATAATGACTAATCCAAAGGTTTGGACGATAATCGAATTTATTGGTAATTTAATCTTCTATCATATACCAAATTAACACTTCCCTAACAAACCCGTATATTAAGTTAATAGTTAGTGATATTATTTAGACCACAAGGTTTTACTTAGAGCCTAGGAACTTTAGTGTAAAACCGTGAAAAAAATATGGTAAGGCTGAAAATTTTGATTTTGGTCCTAATTGGTAGGCTGAACAGCATATTTAAACTCCCCTAGAATTCCACGTGTGCTTAACTATTTTATAAAGCAAAAATAGTGCAAGTGCCAAAATTCCAACATTTTTTCGTTTATAAAATGTGGGTCGGTCTTCTTTTGTTAAATACAGAGCACGATGGCCAATTTGCACAAATAAGGTAACATAGCTGTATTTAAGGGAAGTGATATGGGTAAATTATCTAATTTCGCGCATATACAACGTAAGTCGTAGCTAAGATTTGATAAAATTTTCACAGACTTTTGGGTTGTTACAAAAACCATTTATTTAACTGGTTTTACTATATACGAACTTAAATGAACACAACATCAAATAAACATACTATAAATACATTTGGAAGACATTTACTTTCGAACAAAAAAAAAACAGGCAGTAAATTACTTAATATTCTCGTAGCTCTGAGTCGTTGTGAATTCTAATCATACAGTGTTTGTTTGGGTGTCTTGAGTTGCGATGAGAAATCAAGCCATCATTTATAAAATGTAAAACAATATGTTGGCAATTACTTAAAAAAATTGTTCATCCTAGTTTAACAGTCCAATCCTCAAAACCATCTTCATCCTACTCGTCTATTTCAATTGAATTACTTGATGTTTTCATGCAGGTGGTTTCATAAAACTGGCCCCATATTATGGAGCGTAACAGACCAGCGCATCCACACTCTTACTTCTGAGTTGCACAGTCATCCCTGGAGTTACATAAGATTAAGTGCTGAATACTCTTTGGCGCAGGAGGCAAGTTTGTCGGCACTGGAAGGATAGTGTTGCTGGAGATTATCCATCCCCAGTCAGTGCCAATCGGTGATCGTCCTAACCATTCTTGTACCTGAAATAATACATCTTTAGAGGAAATAAGTGATTACTTTATATGAAGCGTTATCGTAAAATGTTAGTGATTAAAGTTCAACCTTCTAAATTATTTTCTCATCTGGAGATATGTCATGAGACTGTGTTGATAAGTTGAAGCACTTGTTGGAGGAAAATTGGCACACTCAGACGAGGCTGTAACCTCTTGTCATGCCAAATTGCGTCCAAATATGTGCACGCGCAGATCAATCAAGGTGCTATACTTGTCCCCTTTGTACAGTGCTTTCATAGCTTGTTCACCTGCTGACGTGATAGCATGTACATCAGCTTCTTTCTGGCTGAAGATTTTCACCGTACTTCATTTTGTTGCAGAATATGCCATATTGTTCTTTTACCTTTTTTTAAATATCGCAGATATTGTGTCACAGCCACTGAAAGCATGAGTAAAAAGAATCCATTCCTTCAGATAATCTATTTTTGCTTGGATCTTCGCCATTCTGTAACATTTCCCTATGGTATTACCAGTGGTAGGACTGAGAAATGTAATGTTATCGCTCGTGCAATAAAGTTACCTAGTAGGCCTACAGCAGTATCTGTTCCAATGACAGTCACGTTTCTCTCGGCATCTTCATGTGCAAGGGCGGTTTCAACTATCGATGTGTCAGCGTCAACTCTAGATCTAAGTACAGAAATGTCTGCATTCCTGAATGAAAAAGAGAGCATTTGTATTAGGTTTGTCATGTTTTATGATCGGCAAGGTAATCTGACTGTCGGGATGCCGCTATGGTACTACAATCAAAATCCACTTCAGCAAAGAGTTTCGGAGTTTCTGTTCTTCCACCTTTGTAGTACTTCCAGCCAGGTAGTCCTCGAAAACGACTGTCGATGAAGGGAAGTGCGTATGTACGAAGGTGACATATGCATATGAAATCCAGCCCAAACGTTGCGGGGGGGGCCAGGCTACTGTGTGTATTAAGTATCCACTGTCCGCGATTGTTTATGTTTCTTCATTTTTGTTTGTATCCAATTCTGGAGTAACTGACGCAAAGAGAGCTACTAGAGCAGACTTATTGGTTTTTCTCATAATTATCTCATTAAATAGAGATGGAGGTTTGGGTTCAAGTTCATACTTTAAGTATGATATCAAATTTAGGTCAGATCTCATCACGCACAATAAACGAATGGATAACATATGCGATTTGATTAGTACTGTTTGATCTCGCTCTGCAATGCTTAAGATAAATGCTGACAGTGCTGTGCCTCTTGACTTGTGCTTGAGCTTGAGCTTGAGCTTGAGCTTCACATCGCCAAACATTTTCCATACAATTTCATTGATAGCAGCTACTCCTATGACCTCTGAATTATACACGAACACTAAAAATAAAATTATAATAAAGGTGCAAAGTAAGCCTACTCTTTTAAGAGTGCTGGCTACAAAATGTTAACATATATTATGACACAATCCTTTCACAATACATGATCATTATTATTATTATTATTATTAGCACCACGTCTTACTACCCGTTCGGGTTATTACGCACTTACGCTAATGTGTAATGGTAGGGTGATTGTGAGATGAAATGGAGGACCTACAGTTTAACGTGGAATCTAAACCATGTTGGAGGCATGGCATTCCCCACATTCACAAGTTGTGATTAATACACGTATTGTCAGAGGTGAAAGAAAAGTTTGGCAATCAGATAAATCTGTGCCAGGACTGAGGATTGAACCCCGGATTCCCAACACAGAAGTCCGACACCTTACCCCTAGACCACCAAGTCACCCTTCACAATACAAATGACCATTTATATATATTTTAAAAATACACACTTCTAAAATCGCAGTTACTGAAATCACCTGCATACTTGGAACAAATGTATATTCTGAAGTGAACCAAACCTGTCAGCAAGTCCATCTCGACCAGGCCCTTCTTTCCGACTGTCACAACGTCATCACCCTCTCCAGTAGAACCACACATCATACACACTATACTCACTCTAAAATTGCACACAATTCAATTCCTTTTTCACACAGAGAACACACAACGACCACATGTGAAACACATCCTTCATGTTATGATCACGTGAGTTTGATGAACTGGCAGTGGCACTTGCCCGTGCCTGCTTTTGTTCGAGGTCACCAGAACCCTTTCGACAAACAACGCCAACTAATTTGGATTCAAAGTTAAGTGTTTTCGCTCTGGTAAGCCCTCAGTGAAGATGGAACACATTGGTATTAAACGTTTTATTCCTCATTTGTGTTGTCTATTGTCTGTTGTCTTTATGTATTTGATATGATGGTATTTCTCTAGCTGATTTTTCTCAATATTCATTAATATTTTATAATCTGGTGTGTTTTTTTTTGTGAAATATTTAATATTTTAAAGCTCATGNTCGACATTTTTATGAGGAATAAATTAAATTTTCAAAATAAAATATAGCCTATGTTACTCTCTGATAATGTAGCTTTATATTGGTGAAAGGATTTTTTTTAAATCGGTCCAGTAGTTTTTGAGTTTATCAATTACAAAAAAACCAACAAAAAATCTATTCTTTCCTCTTTATAATATTAATATATAGTGTAGATTGCTTCATATTTTCTTGCGTAATATAAGAATGTGCTATTTATCTGCAACTTCCTAATTTAAGAAAAACAAAATTGTACTTATTCCATAGCACATATTATAAAACGTGACTAACATACTTTACTTCTGCAAATTGGTCATCATGCCCTTTATTTAACTAAAAGAAACCGATCCAAAAAGGTACAAAACGAAAAGAAATGTGGGAATCGTGTCACTTATGCTCTTTAAGCTTTAAAGAACAGGGAAGAACCCATGGTGGGATTTTAGGGGAGTTTCAGTATGTTGTTCAGCCTACTATATAGGACCGAAATCCAAATGTTCACGTTTACCATATCGTGTTCACACTTTCGGCAATGTTACTGCTAAAGTTCTTGGGCTATTAGACTCTTCTGGACTTCTGCGATTTTCTCGGAATCCGTGCCATAGCGAAGTATATTGCCAGGACAATAAGAGATGCTTAAATTATACCTGTGATATATTATCAATACTACGGTTGAACACTCATCGGCCAGGTATCAACGTAAATACCTTTCCATTTAAGGTGTGTGTGGAGTAAAGACTATGTGTGATTGGACAAACAAGGACAGATTATCGAATAACATATCTAAGGTACAGTTTTAACAAGCTTTGCTTACCCTGGGTAGCACGACACGACACAATCTACTTAGAGGCATAGTATACACATAGCAAAAAAAAATGTACCCCAGACAAGTCACAAACCAAGACACTCACACATGAATAATCGGAAGTTTACTTAACATATTTGTGGATCAAAGCTAAAATAACATTTTACGGGCGAAAAACCTCTGAGAAAAATTCTTAGTTTGCTTCGTTTGAAGAGTCTCCCAAGCCTATGTTGTAAAGAGTGTTTGACCATCTTTCAAAGGGACTCTGGTTTCATTCCAAATAAAACTATCAAAGATAGCGGATCACTATGCGCGCATCTGTCCTGTTATCCAATTTAGTTTACTACCCATTCTAAAATAGATATTTTGGAGGAAATTAAAGAGTGATGACCATTCAGGTAAAAACCCTCTCAGTATACAAGTTCAAACCTCCCCACCAGTGCCGTAGCGAGGAATGTTGCCAGGGTAAGCACTCTGTCCCCATTTGACCTATCATACATAGGATTTACTTTGCATATCTCACATGGGAAATGTTATTTCCGTTGATACTTGGCCAACGGTTCTACAGATGGATGCTAATTCACAAATAAAGTTCAAACTAACTCTGCTAAATCTGGAAACACTTCACCATACGCCACTGCTCTCCATCCTTGACAAACAAGACAAGACTAGGTTGAGGCTTTAGTCCACGTGTCTAACCATGCAGTATGCTAACCAACCAAAATTATGTAAGCCACATGGCTACAAGGCTCAAACCTTGTTGCGAATAAATATCTACTTTCACGGCCTTCCTACCTTTGGGCGCTTCTGTTCAAGATGGTTGTGGGGGAAGGGTAAAGATCTATTGAGATAATTGAATCGAAAGTAGTTGTTAAGGGTTTTATTGAAAAAATACTGAACTAGAGTATACAACAAATGAATAAAAAATGTAATGATAATCACGTCTAAATAAAATATGGGTATTAAAGTGAGACCATCGTGTCGACAACCTGTACTAAAGTATGACTAGGGTCGATACCCGAGAGGTCTACTCGCTTCCGGTAGCGCTCATGTTGTGATTATCTTGCAAGGCTCGTACGTCTCAATTCTCTCTACTACCGCTATTGACTTTCTAAGTGAGTTACAAGAAGTCCGGCCTCCACCTCTAAGACAGTCCGCAAGCGTAACGACTTCCTTGCTCCCTAGTCCACGACGTCCTAGCTCCCTAGCTTACAACTTCCGAGCCCCCTAGTCCACTACTTCCGAGCCACCTAGCCCATGACTTCCGAGCCTCCTAGCCTACGACTTCCGAGCTCCAAGCACTCTATCCTACAACTTCCGAGCGCCCTAGCTTACAACTTCCGAGCGCCCTAGCCCACGACCTCCGAGCGCCCTAGCCCACGACTTCCGAGCTACAAGCGCTCTATCCTACAGCTTCCAAGCGCCCTAGCCTACGACTTCCGAGCACCCTAGCCCACGACCTCCGAGCGCCCTAGCCCACGACTTCCGAGCTCCAAGCGCTCTATCCTACAGCTTCCAAGCGCCCTAGCCTACGACTTCCGAGCCCCCTAGCCTACGACGTCCTAGCTCCTTGCTATAAAAAAGACTTTCCTAATCTACCAACAAGAGGGGTATATCACCGCTCAACGGTCAAATCCCCGACCAATCAACACCGATTGCGGTAGCAATAGGGGTTGTATTACTTGCCATATCTGGAGTACTCGATACTGAGCTAATTAAACACATCGTGCATGTTGTTTAGAACTGCTGTTATTGTTTAGAATTAAATGTTGTTGTTGACAACTGACTGTCTACTTCGGCAATATTTACACAATACAAAACAAGCAATATATAATTAAAAGTCATGAACAAATACCTCTAAATATATAAAACGTATGCATTGACTGTTAGTCCTTCTACAGCTCTTTGTCTCACTTCCAGATTTCTTAAAAAGCGGAAATTTGGTAAGGACGCTAAGGATAATGCCATAGTAATTATGATTAAAATCTGAAACTTGGAAAACACAAGATAGCAAATTTAATCATTGAGGTGTCAAATTTGGCATCGACCATACGGAGAATGTCATCTTTATGAGAAATATCTGGAATTTTAAAAATTCAAGATGGCAGACTCAACTTATCCTGATAACCTGGCAGAGCCATGGAGACATATCTACCAGCTACCTTCTGTTGTTTTTTTTAAATATAAATATATATAAAAACAAGAAACCTATTTCGCTAGAAATCCTAAATGGAATATGTCAGAGACAGGGATAGCACTTAGTACTGTATACTATATTCACTGTAAATTACCCTACAATGCATCTTAAAATTCACACTAAAGAAATAGTACATTTTTTATCCTTATATATTATAATAACGCCCCTTAAGTTGAAGGGTGTGTTAGACAAAAACTTTTGTCTTTGTTATCGAAAAGAGTTGAATTCCTGGCGCCATGTCTGCGTCTCCCAGAGGATTGTAAAAGAGAGAGAGAGAGAGGAAAGTTAAAAGTAGATCGATACTAGCGTCCTCGTGGCCTGAAGAGGAACTACTCATGTATGGCGAAAGAGGGAAGGGAAAAGTGGAGAGAGAGAGAGAGAGAGTTGAATACATCATCTCCATTGCCTCAGCTCACGAGCTTGCGTGTTTTGACGCCGGTAGCACAATGCAGGCAGGACGACACACACACACATACACACATGCACGAGTGGGGGGAAAATGTGTTACACAAGATTAATCATTTATGAGAGGTGCATTCGAGAGAAGAAAAAATTGTTCGGGTGATTTTTACTTTCTTACTGTCCTTCGGAGAAAGAAAGTACTGCGATTGTCATAAAAATCCAATACGTATGTTTACGTTTAATGACCGCCTAAAGATGAAAATATCGTTTTCACAATGACGTCTGTCTGCATCTTGGCTTAGAGCATAAATCATTTTACTGATCTGGTTAAAACTTTATATCTAAGGGTTTCATAATAATCTCCAGAGGGATTTTTTTTTTAGTTTAGCTATCTTAGTAAAAAATTAAGGCTAATTTACTTATGTGCGAAAATAGAAACTAACTTTTTCAAAATTCTCTCTAGAGATTTTGATTAAAACTCATGTCTAGGCATAGTTTAACATTACAAACCAATTTATACATCTTATTCTTCCACGAAAATTACTAAAAGGTCAATTTACATATGAGGATGTATTCAATGTTCATCAATATTCCACAATTATTCGTGAAATGAGATATTTACGTGTTCAGCTCATCTCCAATTGAGATAGAAGAAACTTTTAGTCAGGCTAGCGGAAAATGGGTTTTAAATTAGATTAAAATACACAATATGTGAACAAATTATTGTTTTTATTAGCGATTCAATATCGGGGTGTAAGTATTCACACGAGCAAAAATAAATTCTAATGTGAATCGCACAGAATTTATCCCGCTTTTATCTTAAAATAGACATTTACTAAAGACTCAAAAGATTTTTGAAACGATATAACATGTCTATACTTTTTTGTAACACTACACCAAAGATTAAAAATGAAATTATACATACTGCTACTTACGATCTCTATGGCAATAGGAACTAGGAACATTGTTTCAGAGAAATTAAGATAAGATAAACATCTTTGTCCACCAAAGAGAATAAGAATCAAATTCATTTTTCAAATGCCTGAATTAAAAAGTATATATATTTCGTTATGTCTTAGAAATTATTGGTTTTATAAAATATATTTCAAATAAAATATTCTTATCTTTAATAAAACTGCATCCATATAGTGATAAGTTATTTTGTTGTGGAGAAATGATGAAAATTAGAAAGTTATTTAATGTAAATTATCCTAAAAAATCATTTTAACGATAAACTGAGAGCTGCCATCTTGTTTATAATTATAAACTGTGTCTGGTTATAAAATTTAATCAAAATCGTTAGAGCGAATTTTGAGAAAATCGATTTGATCTTTTTTTGCCCTTCAGTAAACTACCATTAAATTTAGGGTTAGATATTTAATTCCAAAAATTCCTAGAGGGGACCTTATTAAAACCCTAAATACAAATATCTAGCCCAATTGGTAAAATATTTTTGGCTCTAGCTTGAGAAACAGATATACAGACAGACGGCATCGCGGAAACAACTATTTTGGTTTCAAGGGGTCATGAAACGTGTATTATTATCAAAATCTCGAGTTTGATCGGTTGACGATCACATTACTATCACTCCGAGGTGTAAAAAGAAAAGTAAAAATATCGAAACAAAAATATCGAGTAAAATAGTATTGGTATCGCAAGGAAATTATTGGCTATCAGTAAAGTATCAATACTTTTTACACGACATTACACGCGTTATTCTAAACATAACCGTGATGAGGAAGCCTACACCACATCACATCATCACATGTGTATATGCATACATTCATCTTCCGAGAGAGCACACCATGTAACTGATGCAAGGCTGATGACGTGAGTCAGCCATCATTAACCAAGACAACCGCGCGCGAGCTAATGGTGACATTACTGTAATTCACTGCGCAACCATTAGAACTGAAAATATACACGTTGCGCCTTAGTGTGACTGCCTGTCACACACGATTAACTGAGCTACGCTAAAAATAAAATATACGGTGACAATAAACGGGATGGGTTGCACCAGTGGCACGTAGTGAGGTGTTGCCAGCGTAAGCAGAGCTTGTTAAAACTGTACCTGTGAATATATTAAGTATTTTTCTTGAAAAGCGTATACAAGGTTATTTGAGAAACGATTCAATTTCATAATATATACAGAGAAAAAAAATTTGAAAAGAGAAACGTTGGATGATCGCAGAGGATAAGTTTGTAAGTCAACCGGTGGCCAAAAAAAGTTGCAGACTCCTGCTGCAAATGAATCGTGATCCTCGTAGTTTTTGGTAACAACAACAAAAAAACCACACCACTCAACTTTGAACTTTTTTTTATGTTTACGTCAGTTCTCTCCCTCAATTTATTTTATTTCACTTTGTTTCTATATTCTCTCCCATTGACCTAGGTGGTCTTGGGCCTAAAGTGCCCCCTTCAGGACTCGATGTTCTTGGGTTCAAGCCCAGCTGGGATCAAAGGATTTTTACTTGAACGTTTAAAATCTGTAGCACAACTTCCTTCGAGAATTGAAGTAAATTCGCCTGTCCCATATCGATTGTGGCATGTAAAAATAACCCTTGTAGGTAAGGGAAAAATACCTTTCCCGGCAAAATTGATAGAAACTTTCGCTCTCGCTCATAGAAATTCTCGTGTGCTGATATAATCAGTCGGTTCATAAAATGTACGGTTAATACCACGAATAAATAAATAAATAAAAATATTTTCCTCTCCCTCTTTTCTGGACGTTCTTCGTAATAATTCATGAGCTGTGCTCTGTGACGTTTTGCTAGGTTAGATTTTCGGCCGTGAATAGACGCACAACTCAACGAATAAACAAACACAGAACGCGGATTAAAAAGAAAATATTTAAAAAAAACACAAATAGAAAATATTAGCTCTGTGCAATGGTAAAGTTAGCGGGTCAAATTAGTACGCCTCTGTGAACAAGAAATAAATTGTCTTTGTTATATAAACTTTAGAGGATGCTTGTTAATAAAAAATAAAATAATTGTGTAAATGGTAAAAGGTCATCGGCCATGGGGGAAGGAAACCAGAGAGAAAAAGGAGAAGTGGGAAGAAATACTAGCTTTTCACAGTTCTACTTTATATGGAAGAAATCTATCGCCTGTACAATTAGCTGTATATGAATAGGGAAGCTTAGCATTTTATTGTACAAGTGTTAGGTTTCTTCCACGCAATTAGTTTTCAGGTACTCTTAGTTTACCCTGAAAGGTAAAAAAAAAAGCTTACCATACCTTTTAATTGTTTTCATTGTACGTGTAGTAAGGAGATACATTAAATTTTAATATAAGGAGAAACCATTATGTTACATTCAATATAACTGTATATTATATAAATAGCTTTACGTCGAATTGGTCAATATTTATGAATTAGTAAAGTTAAGAGATAATAAAAATTTACCTTACAATATTTCACTATGGCTCAGCTTGTAACATAAGACCTTGAATGTTAATTTGTGGTTGATGTAATTTTCCACCCTACCTCGTATTTCCCTATTTTTTTCTAATTTTGTAAACAATTTCAAATTTATTTTCCCATTTAATTTCGCGTGAAATCTTCGAAGCTCGCCAGCTGGTCACCGGCCTGTCTAATGACAATGTTTTCATATATTAAATTAAGTAAAAGGACGGAAGGAACAACGTAAAACATTGTTTTAAATAATTTAAATAAGGAATTTTGATTTAAGGAAGAACACTTACCTTTTATTAAGCATATTAATTATCCTTTTAAGAAGTGTGATTGACTGTATTTATTTTGAAGGTCGGCCATCTTTGTTTTAACGCATGCCCAGTGCTATCAAACGAGTGAGGAGTGAACCTCGTGATTTGGAAGGAAGAAAAAACGAGCGCGAATTTTTATTTTTTGACAGAAGGAAATAGACATTTAATTCTTTATTAAAAACATTATTCATATTCAATTGGCTATATTTAAATACTTATATTGAACCTACATTTCATTTTTATTCTCTCCCTAGTCTATAGCCAACAATTCATTTTCGTTTTATTTATATATAGTTTGTTTTCTCTTTGGACTTGGAATAGAACATTTTTAAATTTGAATAAAGATTGGAAGGTTTTTAAAAAGAGTAGTGAGACTTCTTCCGGGGTTGGTGGTCCAACATGGAGCCAAATGGATGTGGGCTCCCAATTCCAGTTATTTAATAGTGGTTCAAAGGTGGAAGATTAAAGTGAAAGGAGTAAAAAAAGGAAGCTAAGAGTGTGTGTGAGAGCTACAATATTTATGCTCAAGTAAATTGTGGAAGAATTCGAAGTGAAACACATTTATGAAGATGGTATTTCAGTATGGACTAATTATACATGGGTGAGGTCAAACCAACTCTTCAACTTTTGATTATTGTAATCATTTATTTTCTCTTTCATAAATAAGTCAGAACTTATTTACTTCCAGCAGGACAAACTAATACAACAAAATAATTAACATTATATGTTATGTCTAATTATTGATTTTACTGATTGTATATATATTTTTTTCTTTTTCTTTGGTTTCAACAATACTGTGCTATACCTTGTAAATTTAGAATTATAATTAACCGGAATTCCATAGGTAGGATTTGGATGTGGACAAAAGGGAAACAACAATAAATTCACAAAAGTGCCAACAATGGTTATTTCATACATTCATTTTTATTGGTAGCCTAAAGTATATTTTTCTTCAACAATCAATTTTTTTTTATCTATATTGGTCATGGTTTTTTTTAGCTTTAAGTTCACACAGAGGCCCCGAGGTTGAGAGTCGTCGTGCCACTGAGTGGATAGCCGAGGTAAAGTTTTTTTATGACTATTATTTTTCCCCTAGATACTAGGGGTGGCGCCCAACTAAAACACAAGTATATAGATAGGTAAAGAGAATACTCAGATATCTCTTGCACTGTTTGAATGAACCGAGGTTAAAAAGATTTATATTTTCCCGGTCAAAGATTGTATATATATATTATTTTTTTATTAGTATACTGTAAAAGTATATTTATTATTACATAAGTACAAATATGTTTAACTAGTAGAAGTACCTAGCATCACCTGGGGTAACCACGCAATGGATTGCGGGATTATCCTTGGCAAACACTTTTCTTTTCTTTAACCGGACAGAAAAAAATATCTTAATTTTTATTTTTTCCGAACGAGTGTTTAGTTAATTTTAAATAAAATCAAACTCAAATATTAAATTTATTGTTTATAGGTGCACATGTTCTTGCACAGGGGCTAATAAATTTAAAATGTCACACCTCTGCGTGTAGTAGAAATCGCACAGCGCTCATGACAGAAAAAATGATAATTATATATATAGTATTAGATATAAGAAGGAACCAAGGAAAAAAGGGAGAAAGTCCAATTTTAGCTCAAATTGAGTTAGTGCTGCCATCTGTTAGACAATCATGACACCTTTCTAATGGTCTTTAGATCATTGTCAAAAGAGGTATATTTCATATTTAAATATAAATAAAAAACATCTGGTGTCCTTACGTGGTTTAAGATATAAAATTTGTTGTCCTAGATACAGTGTATAATTATTGTATGACAACAACTTTGTCGTACATAGTAACACAAAAAAAGCATAATATTAAAATAAAGTTTCCTTGAGTTTTATTTTTATACGGATACTTTTACCGATACCTTTTTTCTTGATACGATGACTGCATCAGTTATATTATTCCTATTCCTGAAACGAGATAAGTATCAATACTTTTTTATAGCACCGCGTCTTACTACCCGTTCGAGTTGTACGCTTATGTACTAATTACGGTAATGGTTTCAGGAACTAGTAAGGTTATATTTAAAGGAAGTGTACCCACAGTTGCGTGGAAGAAGAGTATGTTTTTTTAAACCACCCTCAGTACGCCTGACAGAGATTCGAACTCTGATCTACCCGTCATTGGTAGTCTATTCTACAGAGCTAGTGGCGCGTTAGACCACGTGGTCACCGAAGCAAGTTATCGATATTTCCTTTTCAATACCACATCTCTAGTCGTACAAATATATATTTCTCTCGGAGATCTTGTCCTATCATCACACATATTAGAAATATTCAAGACATCTTTCGATTCAACAGATCTGAATTTGTGTCCGGATATAATCATTTAAGATTTATAACAAAAGATAATCAAACAAACACCCCCATAAACCATTACCGAGTTTAGTCGCTGATAAATATGTCATGTTCCATCTTCTGTCTCCCTCTTTATCATCCAACAGAGTGCAAGCGAGAAAGAGAGAAAGAGAAGTTTGCGACAAGCTAAATACACCGCTCTAGTCGTGAACTGTAGTATCGGAGGTAATAATTTACTACGTCAGAGCCAGGCTGGTAAACATGTCAGCTCCAACTGTTCCTTCGCTCATATTTACTCGAGTATAGAATAATAATCTTGGAACAGACGAACGTTTTTTTTTTTTTTTT
>CABFOV010004555.1:16025-26072 GCA_902141375.1 Timema poppense | reverse complement strand
AAGCGAGTTAAGGGCAATGTTTTTGAGGACTTTATATCAAAACATCTTTATGGCTGAAACAAAAAATATTGGTCCATTGGAAAGAGAGAGTTTAATTAATTTTTTTGCAGGATGATATCAACAATTTGTTGAATATATGTCTAGGACACCATTGATGAATATTCAATAATCATTTATATCACAATGTGAAGAAAATTTACCCCAGGTTTCTACTGAAAAAAAAAAATTATTTTGACCCATGTAATGTATTGATAAATAAAAAAACTGCTAAATTACTTACATTAACTCATGTTCCCTACACTCTCGTATTAATCACTCAAATTAAACATTTTTTTTCTAGTACATAGCTACCTATTTTGCTTACTTAAAATTTTAAAATAAGCTATACATTAAAACTAGAAGTTCTTTGAACCAAAGATCTTGCTCCCTTCTTGATCTTATCGTTTTTTACAGTCTTAACTTTTCCATTTGAAATCTCTTTCATAATTTCTCCTAGGGTTTTAAATCCATACTCTCATTTGTTGATCAAGCTAGACAGTAATCCTAATCATCATCATTATCATCATTAGTGGACACTGCCACCTCTGCGGGTCGTCTGTCACAACCTCTCCTATTCCTGTCTCTCTCTCTCTCCAAGCTTCTTTCTCTGTCCCTTGTCTCCAGTCCACTCCTTTATTATCCATGGCCTTTTGTGCTTGGGTCATCCATCTCGTCCGTGGTCTCTCAATTGGTCTTCTACCCTTTTCCTGACTCTGTAGAGCTTTCTTAGGCATTCTTAGTCTTCTTCCCTTCTCCTGACTGTAGAGTCTTTCTTAGGCATTCTTAGTCTTCCTCCCTTCTCCTGACTCTGTAGAGCTTTCTTAGGCATTCTTAGTCTTCCTCCCTTCTCATCCCATGCCTTAACCGTTGTAACCTTTTCCTCTTCAGCATCTCTTCAATTGGTATAACCTTTAATTCATCCCTAATATTTTCGTTCTCTCTTTATTCTGTCTTTGCAATATTTTCAATACCTCTCAGAAACCTCATATTTGCAGCATGCAACCTTCTCGTATATGTTCAGGTTTCAGAGCCACGTGTCAATATAAGTTGATAATAGGCCTTGTAGGCTACAATGAGAGTGTTGGTCTCTTTTACAGAAAACAAATGAATACTACATTCAACAGTTCATTATATCAATATATAATAACCATTTTTTACGAGGTTTAATACCTCTGTCCGATAAAATTTAAAATAGTACGCTATAGGTACTTGATCGATTGCTTAGAGCTATAAATTATTAAACGAAAAAGCTTTTGAACGGTCACAATATTGAAACAGATATACATATTGAAAAAGTGTCTACATACATCGTTAGGTATAGGTTTAAAGAATATATCAGCTAAACTAGGTTAATAATGGTACACGCATTTGGAAGTTATTAAAGACAATTCAACCAGACATGCACGTATTTAAGAGACTGCCATCTTTAAATAAACAACATGGTCGAGAAATATTGTACACACATTTATCGGAATAGATTTAAATAATGTCCTTGACAAATTTAGTTAAAATTGGTTTATTATTTTGACAGTTGTCGTGGAACAAACATCCAGAAAGACAAACAGATGAAATGTCAAATGATTTAGTTATAACAGAACCTTGCTTATCTCGGTCAATTAATGAAAATAATATAATTATTGTTTTAAATCACGCAATTTAAACAAAAATTTAACGATATTTATTAGTTAGCTTTAAAGATCAAAATACATATTTATCCTTCGTTTGAAAACTTAAACAATATGTCTAAGGAATTTATTGAAATCTTTGGTAAGTCAAATCATTAAACTTAGGTAGAACATAATGTATGTACTGATAACAGATAGTTCGTTTAGATTATTACACAATACAAAAAATATATTTTTCTATCTTTGCCTTAATAATTAAATAACGCATTATTCACGCTATGATATACATACAAGGTTATTCTGAGCTATTACAAAAGTCACTGCACTTTTACGTCTGATATAGCATAAAAATATCTCCACTATGTTGTACAAGCCGAGGCTTTGTAAAATAAGTAAATAATGACACCTTTGATAAAAGTATCTTCACTTTTAGGTGTACTTATCAGTGGCGGCTCGTGTATAGGAACTGCGGAACTGCAGCCCCCCCTATGTCCACTTGATATTATCGATATCATTTAATATAATGAGTCCTATTTTCTTTAATTCTTTATTTATTTTTGTAGTACAATATATATTCCTTAAGCTTAATGTCAATACTTCAGTGGCCACCCCCCAGTTTATGAAAAAGATACAAAAATCCCTGTATGGAACTGTGCGCTTCACAGTGCCAGTGACATGGTATTTGACTGTTGTGCGCATGCGCACACAGGAGGAGGTGGGGAAGAAGGCGGGACTGCCAGGTAGAGAGAGAGAGAGCACTGTTGCTCTTGCAGTGCCGGCTCTGGCGTGATGATGGAAGGAAGTTTTTTTTTACTTAGCGTGTGTGGTGCTTAAAAACCGTGTACTATATTCTTGAATGTGATAAAGTGTAGAAGAGTGTAGAATTATATTATTATTCTGCTTCCAGCTATTCTATTTGATTCATATTTTTTTTCAGATTGTTTTATTTAACAGAAAGACTAAATGGCAGTACTTTCAATAGAGAAAAATGTCTTCAATTGTCATCCGGAGATCAAGGAGAAAATTATTGAATTTTGGCGGAAATTAAAGCAAGAAGAATGGATTTAATTTTTAAATGAATATATCAAGCTCTAACTGTAACAATTTAAGTTAAAGTAAGTAAAAAATGTTTTTTTGTGAAGATTTTATCAAGTTACTGAATAAATTTTCTTTTTTCCATGTTTTTTTTTTTCCTTTTGCACAATTTTAAAACAAAAGCTTAAATTTTTCTGGAGAAGCGCCCCTACTAATTTTAGCTACGAGCCACCACTGGTACTGATACAAATCAATCTTCCCCGTAAAATTATAGGTTTCGTGGGCTCGGTAAATGAGGCAACCTTTGATATTATCATCTACACTTAGCTGCACACAATGACGAGGCAGCCAACCCAATAGTCTATACACCTTGTGTCCTTTCTGTCGGGGAGTGATCGGGGGGAGGGCAGCCGGGGAGCGGGGTAAGGGATTACGAAGTTGTGCGGCATTGTGGTTTCGTGATATACGTCTAATGATGTCAATTACTGCTGATACTCGTACTGAAACTGGGCGTAGTTCGATGATATGGCCTCGTAGAGAGTCAGGAAATATAAAGAAAATAAAGCTTAACTCCATGTCCGTGGTATTACCAAGTCTGGGGGAAGTATTTCAGAGACTACTTCTTAAAATGTCAGTCTGACCTTCTACCCTCCACCCCTGTGACCCCTCTTTAGGCACGACCATTGGTGTAGGATTGAAAATAATGTTTGCAAAATATTGCAGTTAAAATACATTACGTTTACCGATGATGATCAATTTATAGGTTTTCTATTAAATTTTCTTATCAATCTTTTTAAGTAGGTTATAGAGTTTACTGAAATACGCCATAAAGATTGATAGCTTAAAATTGAGTAAATATTAAATACACGCACAACTTAAAATTAAAATTAGACGTTCCCACCGTCTTAACTGCCTGTTTGTTCTATCAGCACTTTTAAATACAATTATTGAACCAGCTTTAAAGATCCTGTTCGGGTTTAGTGAAAGTCTATTTTCCTAAATAATTTCCCACTCTCCTTCCACACAAATGTAGGTAGATTACTTCTAAAATCTTTCCTTCCTCATCCCCACCTCATTAGAGTAATTATCAAATAACCTGAACAGGTAGTAAGACGCGGTGATAAAAACAACAATAAAATGAACTAGGCATGAAGAAAGGTAAGGTTTTAGAGGATGTGTAACCGAATTCGCGTGGAAAGAGAGATTAGAAAAACAACTAGGAAAATCCATACTCAAGTGTATGCGTAAAGTTTTCGATCCCTGACTTCTCACTCAAAGGTAACTATACAGTTTATTCCACGTGCTCAACTATAAAATAAGGCTTAGTTTTTTTTGTTTTGTTTTTTTCAAACTATAGTAAATATTTGTTGAAAGATAGATGCTATAAGAAAATTTGTTTTTAAACCCTTTAATTAAAATTTGCCAGCCCTCTTCACCGGACAAATGGTCTAAGGCGTCACTCTCGCAATTTACTGGACTGTTGATAAAAGGAGATTGGAGTTCGAACCCCGGTTGGTTGAGCGGAGGAAGGTAGTTTTCCCAACTTGTTTCCTACTTTCCCTCCACACAAATTCGGGTATACTTTCTTTAAATTCAACTTTCCTAGTCACTAATATATTAGGGCTATGTGTAAGTATGAGCTATAACCCAAACGTGTATTTAAACGAAAGGCTATATATATATTATTTTTTTTAATACGTACTTATACATTAATAGAAAATAGAATATTTTAGTGATAACAGTATTTTTTAACTAAATTACATTCATAAAAAAACCTAAAATTAGGTTTTCTATACAGGTCTGCCCACGTGTCAATCTCGACTTAAATCCCAACAGATTGATAAATCTTGAAGCAAATGAGTGTCTTAAACCATAATAGAATGAATCGAGGATTGATAAAGATGTCAAACATTATTATATGCTGAAATGTATACGAGAACTATTGTAAATACATACAGCTTAAGAAACCCAAAACATATTCGTATTGATTACATTTACATTTATATGAGGTATTTAAGTTTTTGAACTGACTGATATATCAGCACATGAGTATTTCTATTAGCGATAGTGAAAGGGCCTGCCAATTTTACCTGTAAAGGTATTCACACATATTTTCCATGGTTCTTTTACATGCCACAAACGATATGGAACCGAAGGCTTTTTCCCCTTCTGGAGGAATTTTGATAAGGATTTTTATCGCTCAGTAAAAATCCATCAGCCCTGACTGGATTTGAGCTCATGAACATCGGGTCATGAGGTTGGCACTTTACCCCAATACCGCTGAGGTTGACTATTTATTGAACCTGCTGATTAAAAAACCATAGAAAAAAGATTCTTTAATTTGTATCTATAAAACGTTGTCCAAAAATAACGATTAATCTCGTTTAAAAATCGTATAATTTTTCCATTAAAACGAAATTGGTCAATTATTGAGCCCAACAGCATTGAGCATTATTATCACGCCTCCCCAAACTGTATAATTTGTGTACAAATCAAACTTTGGTAGTGTGAATATAAAGTTTTATGATGATTTTCAAAATGGAAACAGCTCTTGTTAGGATAACAACTATTTACAATCGACCAAAAATATTGAGTACAATAAATATTTTTTTTACCACCCTTTCGTGTCATACCCTTATGTACTAGATACCCTAATGGCTTAAGGGATTAGAGAGGTTATATTTATAGGAAGTGTTCCCAAATTTTCATGGAAGGAGATTGGAAAACCATTTTGTAAAAACCACCCTCAGTACACTCAAATGAGACTCAATCGTGGATCACCTCATCATCAGCAATCTAGTTTAATGCTATAGTAGCGCCTTAGACTCCGTGACCACCTAAGTGGGTTCCAACACTGTTAATCTATCATTGTTTTAAACCAATAGACTAATATATTTTTTCTGGATAATGTTTTAGTAACACGATTTGTTTAGTAAAATGTTCCAGTGGGTAATTCCTGAATTTATAAATTCCATTATTTATTGAATAATTTATCAAAATAAGTACAATACAGTCCAATTTTCATAGGAAGAGCCTTTTATGTATGTAAAAAAAGACAAACTTTTATTTGTGGTCAATATTAATTACATTTTACTTTCTTATTAAATTTATTCTATAGGGATTAATAATGTATATCAAAAGGTAACAGATGCAAGTCACATAGCCTGACGTATGACTATATGAAATTATATCTAGTAGCTTTAATAGATATCTTATAAAGCCCAAGTTCTATGCAAATTAGACTGTATAATGTAGGTGTATTAAGCAACATCTAAAAAATTAACCTTAAATTATATAAATAATCTTTAAACTAAGTGTATTTTCAATTTGGTTACACATTTTAGAGTTATCCGACAAAATGTGGACACATAAAATAATTTTGTTGTTTTCTGATTTCAACTTAAAACTTATTTATTCATTATCATAGAGTGTGTGAGTTTCTGTTGCAGAATTATTAGAGGTTGGTTTAGTCTGTAAGTCGTACACTGAGAACAATACTGTATACACATATTATGTTCATAAATTTAACGTGTAAACCGTTTTATAATTTACACAAGTTAAATTATTACGAAAGAAAAACGGTAAGATGTATACTACCATGTTCTAGCAGGTAAAAGATTTACCAAAACTAACATAACCAATGTAAATGTTACTGAAAAAAACTACATGAGTTTATCTTTCAAAACTCTCCCCAATTAAAATCAAAAGAAGAGAGAAAAAAAGAGCCGGTTCTTTTATATTTCCTCCATTGCATTTTTTTAAATTACGTTCTTTCACAGCGAGAGTGCTCTGTGTTTTACAAAGAGACAATCACACCCATACCATATAAGGGGGGGAAGGGGTAGGTAAAGTATTACAAGAGCCCCGAGATTTCATACATAAAATTTATTATTACTATTTTTTTGTGAATTACAGAACAAAATTAGAGAGGGAAAAAAAAGCAAAGAGTGACAGCAAAACTAGATATTATTTCTAAAAAAAAAAAGTTATTTTACTTTAGAATAAATTGGTGATGGCTGAACCAACGTACGCATAATTAGTAAGATTCTGATTAGGACGGTTTTTCGATAGGACCTTTTTCTTTTTTTTTACGGTCAACATAGATAACACCCACTTCGGTGGTCGAATGGTCAAAAGACGTCACACTTCGCAATATACTGGACTGCCGATGACAGAGATCAGAGTTTGAATCTCGGTCGGGTGTACTGAGGGTGTATTTTCCTAACTGGTCTTCTACTCACCCAACAAGTAAATTGAGGTACATTTTCTGTAAATTCAACCTTACTCGTCTCAAGCACGTAAATGTAATAGTATAGTTGTGTCAAACCCGAACGGGCAGTAAGACGCGGTGATAAAAAAAAATCTATAACATAGTGTACCTATATAAGACATTAGGGCGATTGGCCCTTTTCATTTGGCGTGGAAATGCAGAGCCATGGGAACAAACGGTTATCATGAAGATTTTTTAATGTTTCGCAATTTTATTTTCGGAAACGGTTTGTTCAAGAATAGAAGCATGTTTGTTAGGTTATATTTTTTATCTACACACTCATCTATAGTTTTAACAGTGATCAAATATCGAGAAAATTGACATTTTTCAGTAGAAAACTGCCGTCATAACAAAAAAAGAAAATGTAACAATTAATAAACATCGATACATTATCTTGGAAGGGGTGTTGAAAATATTAACATAAACATTTCACTCGTTCTCGAGAAAACTGATATTTCCAAAAGTACGATTTCGCCACAAGACCTGTCCGGTAGCTAGCACCATCTACGGTTTCCGTGATTTGTTTGTTCTTGTTGACGCGGAAGGATACTTTGGTCAGTTGTGAAACCACGCCACACCTTTCACCCTCCCTCCCACCACCCCACAAAATAGGTTTTAGACTTGCACTCGACAGGGCCAAGGGCTTTAATAGAATTATCTTATGTGTGTTTATACTCTATCAAAAGTTTTATTACAAATCACATGGATTTACGCATGAATATATAATTATTATTTTTCCCGACAATTTTAAATACCAGCTCGTGTTTCTCGCATATACTGTATTTATTTTGAGCTACTGTGGTAGAGATGAGAAAGGTATAACTTTAGAAGAAATAAACATGCATTCACGTGGAGAGAGAGTGAAAAACCATTTAGGATGAACCACCTAAAGTAAACCCGACCAGGATTCGAGTCCAGACGAAAACTAGATTAAATCAACCATTTACAGTAGTTTGTGTTTATATTGTAATTGTTAGATAAGTTTGTTCTTATATGACTCCTACTATATTAAAAAATCGTACCAAGTTTTAGGTCGGATAGTGTCTGAGTCATTAACACAAACCTAGGTAATCCAAACCTGCGAGATAGATCCGCACGTGTGTTCAAGGAGATTCTATTACAGGTTCTAGAAGAAGTAAAATGGGACAAAAGAGGAAGAATCACAAGAGCTATACTAGTGGGATGAGAGAATTACACCTCAAAGAGAAGGGAGTTAGCTAGAAATAGACGAGATATAATGTTGGATATTCAAGTTAGGTAGAGTATCGGAAACAGAAAACACACCAAAACCATCCGATTAAATAAAGGTGGACGACTGAGGCAGGAGAGAATTTGCCCATTACCGGTTGGCAATGGATTTAATGACAGATGGACGAAGAGTTATAAGGATTGAGTGATTGAATTGAACACTATTTAATTTGAAAAAATATATATATATATAGTAGTTTCTTATACCTTTGAAACAAACACTTTACATCAATTTATCGTAATTTAAAATTAGCTGGAAACGTACTTTTCATTTAAATGCAAGCATTCAAACATTTTTGATATGTAAGGCTATTTTTTATGTACAGTATTTGGGATTTTTTTCTTTTTTAGCACCACATATTACTGCCTGTTAAGGTTATATACGCATATTTACTATTTACGCTATTGGGTTAAGGATAAGGAAGGTTTAATTTAAAGGAAGTGTACATATATTAGCGTAGAGAGAGATTTGAAAACCATTTTGGAAAATAGTCTTCGGGATTTTAACCCCGATTTCCCTGTTATCTTCAGTCTAGTCTAACACAACAGAGACGCCTTAGACCATGCGGCCACCTAAGAAGTAGTATTTGAGTTTTAAACCCATCAATTAAAGATAAAACAAGCCTCGGTGACGTAGTTAGCTAACGCGCTAGTTTCGTGTTGAGATTGACTGCCAAGAACAGAGAGATTGAGGTTCAAATCTCGGTAAGATGAACTGGGGGTGGTTTTTCCTAAATGATTTTCCACTCTCCCTCCACGAAAATTCTGGATCACTTCCTCTATATTCAACCTTCGCAATACCTAACTCATTAGCGTAATTAATACTTAAGCGTATAACCCGAACAGGTAGTAGGACGCGGTGCTGAATGAATTTAAAAAAAATTAAAGGTGTAATGAAGAGGAGGGTTATTTAGAATAAGTCTTAGGCACGACTTTCACAAGAGATTAGACTGCCAAAGACGGGGAGACCAGGGTTCGATACCGGTTGGGTGTACTGAGAGTGGTTTTTTTTTTTTCCTAAACAGTTTTTTTTCCCTCTCCCTCCACACAAGTGTGGATCCACTTCCTCTAAATTCAACCTTCGTAATCCTTAAAACCTTAGTGTAATTAGTACATAGGCGTACAAGCCGAACGCGTAGTAAAATGCGGCGTTATATAGGGGACCAATACAATCCGCTTTAGGTAGGGATAGGAAAGGGTGTAGAGGAAGAAGACGATTATCTTGAAAACTATTTTACGCCGTGCGGATGCCTGTTCGCCGTTTTAACGGGGATGACGAAAACCAATCGAGCGACGGGAGGGAAATTACACGAGTCTTTGCTAGTAATTAAAACTTCGTACTGATTAGTCATCAGTGAGAAGGAATAAGAGGGACATAAAAAAAACAAAATCAGTTATTCCTGTCGACAAACTTAATTCTACTCCACGCAAGAATGAAAGCCAAATTAGAGATGCTGAGTGTGCTGTATTTCATCAGTTTCGAAAACATTCACTCAAAAAAGAAGATAAATACAGAGTTGGCAGACAGTAACGTATTCGTATTAGGGTTGCGTCATCATCTGTTTCCAGCCTGTGGCCGGGTAAGTTTAGTAAAAATGCCTCCATCTTCGTCTATCCTTCCACCACTATTACTCCTTTAATTGTTTCAATTTTTCTCTTCTCAGTTGTACAATTTATTTTATCTTCTCCTCCAATCTTTTTAATAAGACCAAGTAATTAACTCAAATAATGAAGTACTTTTTTTTTTGTGAGAGAAATTTATTCTCTGAAATATAAGGTCTAGGGATCATATGCAACACATTCCAATAATCACTTCCGTTTTTTTTTTTT
>CABFOV010004555.1:0-15987 GCA_902141375.1 Timema poppense | reverse complement strand
TTTTTTTTTTTTTATGATTTCGTTGACTTCAATTTAGCATTTAAATTCTTGCGTCCACTTGGATATTACAAGGTGAAGCAAATACATTTTCACACTTCTTTCTTTAAATAAACATAGGCTTGAATATTATTTGCTCGCTTAGCAATATATATTTAGTACCGCGTCTTACTACCTGTTCGGGTTATACGCTTTTAAGTACTAATTACTCTAATGAATTAGGAATTGGTAAGGTTGAATTAGAGGAAGTGAACACGCATTTTCGTGGAGGGAGAGTGTAAAACCATTTAGGAAAAACCTCCCACAATTCACCCGACCGAGATTTCGAACCTCGATCTCCCCGTCCTCAGCAGTCGAGCTCAACACGACAAGCGCGTTAGCCAACTACGCCACCGAGGCGGGTCGCTTAGCAATACTTGAAAATTTATTAGAATTCCTTAGTAACAGATATGTGTAAATCTATTATGTCTGACAACCATCTCTCAACTTTAAAATCAGGGATTTATATATTGCTGTTGATATTTAGATCAACGTGGATGTGTGAATCAACTTTCTCTAAGATGGGATTCATCAAGTCAACATACAGATCTCGAATTTTTTTTTATATCAATTTAGAGATGGAGCTAATACGTGCATTCAGTTCAGATATTCAACCCATGTTTATGCAGCTGGTAAGAAAAAAGTATTGTCAAATTTCGTAAGAGATTTATCTTATATTTTCAAACTGAACAGTTTTCATCATGCCCATATTAGGTAGTTGTAAATGAGCAGCCAAAGTGCACATAGCTTTGATAAACTCGCTCAAAGAATGAATGTGTGCTGATTTAGCAACGTAATTTCTCAATTTTTTACATGTTGTGACTATATTGAAAAATATGTTACCCACTTCTTAGACCATGCAACCACCGATGCGGTTAAAGCCATAATTAATTTACGGCAGAATATAACTGAAGTTTTGTTTAGAACAGTGTACTGTTGTTCTTTTTTTTTCTCTCTAGTGTTTCACCTACTTAACGTAAGCTTCTCCCTGTATCAAAATGTTTCCCTCTTCAAAGTATCGGGCAAATTGATCTGATTACACAGTAGAAACGAAGCATCCTTTACTAGTCTCTCTCCCTCCCCCCTCCTTCCTAGCCTTCCCTTTCGTGGTGGTCCAGGTGTGTCGAGGAAGAACCAACTCGTCAAGTTCTTACGAGTAAGGTAAAGAGAATAAGAAGGGGGTGGAGAGGGTTAAGTTCTAGGAAGGAGAAGTTGTTCTTCGCCTTGAGCCACTTCCTCCACTTCCTCCACTTCTCACCTGAGTGATTCTATCGAGTTGGATACCCCTTCACCCTTCTCCTTCTCACCTGCTACCACCACAACTCCCTCACCTCGGCGGGAAATGGCGGAGGAAAGGAGTGGGGACGCTCATAACGGTAAGCCACTTCAGCGTTGAGTCAAATATATATTTTTTTTTCCCCGCGTAGTTCATGATTAGATAGGTGGTGGCGTGACATGTATTGTTTCCAGGTCTCGCAAAGCTTTCTAAAAACTACACCTGTGATACGTCCCCATTTGACCACTCAAAAATACGCGTTATTCTACATCCCTCTAAATTCAAGGATAAGTCTTGTTATCCAATTTACAGAAAAATTGATGATCTGGTAACGGGAATCAAACCCGGGAACCTCAGATTTTAGTGCCAATGCTCTACCAATGAGAAATCCTTGTTCGTTTCACATATAGAACTATCTTTGTCTAGTTGTTGGTGTATTAAGTCCGCCTACCCTAACAACACTTCACGACACGCCACTGTAGATAGCCAGGAGACGACAGAAACCAGACCATTCAGTTGCGGTTTTTAGGTTGTTGCTACATTTGACGGTTCTGTGGAGGTAAACTCTTAGGCTGTATTCGCACTAAAAGGGCTGTGAGCCAATTTTAGGTCTTGGATTACTTTAAACGTGTTCTCCCAAGGTCACGGTCCAGCATGGTAGGCGCACAGCCATCTCAGTGTGAATGGTAGCAACACGACAAAGCCAGTGCACAGCCTTCTCAGTGTGAATGGTAGCAACACGACAAAGCCAGTGCACAGCCCTCTCAGTGTGAATGGTAGTGAAACGACAAAGCATGTGCACAGCCCTCCTAGTGTGAATGGTAGCAACATGATAAAGCCAGTGCACAGCCATCCCAGTGTGAATGGTAGTGAAACGACAAAGCCTGTGCACAGCCCTCCTAGTGTGAATGGTAGCAACATGATAAAGCCAGTGCACAGCCATCCTAGTGTGAATGGTAGCAACACGACAAAGCCTGTGCACAACCCTCCCAGTGTGAATGGTAGCAACACGATAAAGCCAGTGCACAGCCCTCTCAATGTGAATGGTAGCAGCATGACAAAACCAGTGCACAGCCCTCTCAGTGTCAATGGTAGTGACACGACAAAGCCAGTGCACAGCCCTCTCAGTGTGAATGGTAGCAACACGACAAAGCCAGTGCACAGCCCTCCCAGTGTGAATCCAACTTTAACCTCACTATCGACCACACACACAAGTTATTGTAGTGGATGGATGTTTGTTTATTGCCGAATTTTAAAGTGAATTAGTTTTTTCTGTGGTCGCACAGTCACTCAATAAAAATAGACTTATGAGGACGAAAAGGTTGAGGTTTGGATACCAAGTTACTTTTTAAGTTGTGTCCTGAAGAATTTAATCTTAGTATTAAAATTTCACCTTGAACAACCTCAATAAAAAAAAGCCAAAAAACATTTTAACATGATTGTTCTCTTAAATCTTTTTATTTTTCTAGGGAATCTATAATATTAAAAATGATTATAAAAAGCCAATAAAAGTTAATAAAGATTTAATACGATGGTAAAATTTTCATTATTTTAAAGGGTTTGGATCATAAAATGTAGTTTTTCGGAGGAAGGGAATTCCTGATTCTAATCCCAACTGGGTGTAATGAGGCTAAGTTTTTTTAAACAACTGTCCACCAATCTGCTACAGTGACCGAATGGTCTAGGGCTTCACACTTGGGTTCTACAGGCAAGTTGATGAGCGGTAGATCGGGATTTGACTCTCGGTCTGATCCACTGAAGGTGACTTTCCTTAAATGGTTTGTGACTTTTTTTTTTCGCGAAAATTCGGGTAGATAACTTCTAAAATGCTTCCTTCCTCATCCCTACTCCAATAGACTAATTATCATATATGGGTAGAACTTTAATATGTAGTAAGCCGTGGCGATAAAATAAAATTTCCTCTTATACCTCAACAAAAATTGACTGTACATTTCCTTTCAAACTATACCTTCCTCATTAGAGTAGTTATTAAATACTGAAGCAGTGTGAATAAAATACATTTTTTATAGATAAGATGAGAATAAGGATAAGATAAAATGTAGACACGTAACGCCTCACCTAAGCAGAAACTAAAATAAGCGCCGAAATAAACCAAAGTGGGATGATTTGAAAATTTCTCTAAAACGTCATCAAAACACCCAAGAAAAATAAAATCCTTTACTTTTTTTTTAGCTGGCTTCTCTGAGAAATTTCAATCTAGATTTTTCTTAATGCAACTAAATTTTTTTTTTTTTTTTTTTTACTTCTTTTTCTTTTTGTAACTTTAAAATAATTAATTACCTTTTCAAAGTAAACGGTTTCTTGTATTAAAGAAGGTTAGAATAAAAAAGAAGAAGAAAAAAATTATCTTCATCCAATTTACATTAATGACAATATTAAAACAAAATTATAGGTAGGATTAAAAGTAAAATGTTTAAGGTACAAAAATAACATAAGGACGATGTTAGCTTAGCATAGCTAACTAAAAACGACCCTTGTGTAATAGAAACATGTTCTTGTGTTTTCATTTGTTTGTTTTTTTACCGGGTGGATTATGTCACGCTATGCTGATGAGCGGTTAGGGAGCACTTGGTTAGACACAAGGTTTTTCAAACTGTGGAGCTTATCTCCATAACTACACGCGTAAAAAAATAACATTATAGATTTGTTTATTTATGTCAAAAAAAATAGTTGTAAAACAAGACACAAATGTGACATAAAATTTCTATGTCATTATTAGTTTCATCAAGTATTATTGTTTTCAGCACCACGTCTTACTACATGTTAAGGCTATACGTTTATGTATTAATTACGCTATTATTTTTAGGGATGAGGAAGGTTATATTTATAGAAGGTGTACCCGCATTAGTGTGGAGGTAGAGGGAAAAAGCATTTTAGAAAAAAACCACCCTTAGTACACCCGTCCGAGATTCAAACTTCAATCTCCTCGTCATCGGTAGTCTAGACTAATGCAAGAGTAGCGCGTTAGACCGTGCGGCCACCGAAGCGGGTTACTATTTATTTACCGAACAAAGTAATCCAACGACGAATCGTGAAAATTAATAGGATGTATTTAAAATTTAAATGTGTTTTTACTCGGAAAAAGAGAGTGGTAAATCATTGTGAAACATGAACATTATTAATCTAAAAATGCATCTTTTTTTTTTCCCCCCCTCCGAAGAGGATGCCACCCAAATGCTTCTCGTCCCGACGCTAAGCCGCTTAGAAAATAAGCACTAATGGACTGAAGCGACCATCAGACCTTCTCTGCCCACTACAAACGTCAAATGGGAACATGCTAATGAAATATAAAATGAAACATACACATTACCAATTCAAATTGTTCCAACCAGTGTATTTTTTTTTACGAATTTGAATAAAAAAGTTGAAGATTAGAGACATAATTTAAATTTGTGAATAACGTAGTTCAGTTTTTTAGATTAAAAATAAATCCACATGTATATATATTATTTACCGATTAAGTGTAATTGATTGTAACATTGAATAAATATATGAATATATTTTAACTTTAAATATCATGTATAATTCGATGATATTTTGTAAGTTAGCCCTGAAATCGATAGGAAGCCCACATTGGTCCACCAACATTTTAAAGTCACTAGAATTTTGCATTCTATACAAATGCATTAACTTTATTGATTTAATAATTTAACAACCATCAAAATCATATTACTTTATAATTTATCTCTACATTATTAATTCATGGGAATGAAGTTTGTGAGGAACGTGTTAGCTACAAGCAGAAACAGGATTAGAAATTAAGTTGTCCTGGAAAGAGTGGGGGGTTCAGGGAGTTCATGAGATAGTGTAGGAAACAAGACTGCGATGGTATGGTCATGTAATGAAGATAAAAAAAGATAAGATACCAAAGAAAATGATGGAAATGAAATATGTGGGGAAAAGACTTCAGAGGAGGCCAAGAAAGAGAGGGGAGGGACAGATAACAGAAAGTGTGTCAGTAAGAGAAGAAGAATGGAAGCAATTAAAGGAGGAAGAATGGGGGAAGTATAGAGAAATATCTAAGTATTTCTCTAAATTGACCCGGCCATAGGCTGGAAACAGTTGATGATGATATTTATTCGTAAAATAATTTATTCTACCCACGTCTAATGTGTATAANTATAACATTTGATAGCGTGGTTATTATTGGATTAATCTAAGTGGTATGGATCGCAACTCAACGCCCCGGACCTCATACCTTTTCAAGCTACCCAGACATTTACATTAAAGAAGAAAGGATTGAGGAGATATTTCAGAGAAAGTGTAGTCGTATTAATATCAGAGGAGATGGGGAAACCACATATATAAGTCACATATGAGAAATCCTCCTTCCCTGCCCCTAAAGTAACCGGCCAAGATTAAAACCTCAATCTCTACGTCACTCTCAATTTAGACTATTGCGAGACCAACGCCCTTGACTCTGTGAACATGCATTCGGATAAAGAAGTGATTGTAAAGTTTTCTTTTTTTATAATGAATTGTCCTGGTTGGCTACAATACACGAGTTTTCCTTTATTATTTTGTTTTTTTAGCACCGCGTCTTATTACCCGTTCTGACCCATCTTGGTGGCGTAGTTAGCTAAGGCGCTGGTTTCGTGTTGAGCTAGACTGCCGAGGACGGGGATATTGAGGTTCGAATCTCGCTCGGGTGAACTGGGGGGATTTTCCTAAATCGTTTTCCACTCTCATTCCACGCAAATGTGGGTTCACTTCATCTGTATTCAACCTTTACCATTCCTAACCATTAGCATAATTAATATTAAAGCGTATAGCCCGAATTAGTAGTAAGACGTGATTATTATTATTATTTTTACCCGTTATGTACTAACTACGATATTTGTTTTATAGATTAGAAAGGCTATATTTAGAAGGAAGTGTACTCACATTTTCATGTAGGGAGGGTGGTAAATCATCTATGAAAAACCACACTCAGTATCTCCGACAGAGATTCGAACCTCAATCGATCCGTCATCAGCAATTTAGTCCAACATGGGAGTAGCGCCTTAGTCCATGCGACCACTGAAGCGGCTGATACACAAGTTGAATCAAAAAGTAAAATGGCAGAGCTAGGTTAAATTATGTAAGTTTTTAATGGGCTTAGTTAATGGAAGAGACGTAAACCTAAATGAACGACTGAAATTCAAACAAATATGTTAAAGGATTACGAGTGACACCCTTTCGTTATTTTCCCTCATTAGAAACTTTAACTTCGTAACACCCTCCTCAGTGGTGTAGTCAGCTGACGCGTAAGTTTCGTGTTGAGCTAGACTGCCGAGGACGGGGAGATCGAGGTTCGAATCTCATTCGGGTGAACTGGGGATGGTGTTCCTAAATTGTTTTCTCACTCTTCTTCCACGCAAATGCGGTTTCACTTTCTCTATATTTAACCTCAACAATTCCTAGCCCAGTAGAATAATTAGTACTTAAGCGTATAAACAGAAAGGGTAGTAAGACGTGGTGCTAAGTATTATTATTTTTATTATGGTTATTATTATTATTATTATTATTATTACTACTAAACTACATTACAAACCAACCACACTTATACAAAAACAGCCCTACTTAAAAAAATAGCCTAGTGGACTTTTCAAATATAAGTTTGTTCACGTATTTTATCACTTATGTAATGTTTATTTGATTGCCAAACCCTTCCTTCACCTCTGACAATACATCTTGTGAATGTGAGGAATGCCAGGTCTCCACCGTGGTTCGGATCCCACGTTAAACTGTAGGTCCTCCATTTCATCTCACATTCACCCTATCATTGCACATTAGCGTAAGTGCGTATAGCCCGAACGGGTAGTAAGACGCGGTGTTAATAATAATAATAATAATAATTTAGCACCATGTCTTGATAACTTTTCAGGTTTAATGCATATAAACTAATCACGATATTGATTTAGGGATAAATAAGGATGAATTAAGAAGAAGTGTACCTTGATCTGCGTGGAGGGAGAAGGGAAAAAACATTTTGGAAAAAACATTCTCAGTACATCCGACCAGGATTAAAACCCCATCCTCCCTGTCATCCATAATCTTCTCTATTTTGATAGTGAAACCTTATACCATGTGGCCACCGAAGCAGATGATGATAATAATATGATTAATTCCAAAAACAACGAATTTTTAAACCATTCGTTCAAAAATATTTCATACCATTTGAGCACACATTTAATAGAATGCCAAATACAAGTCTTTAAATTCACACTGTACGATACACTTCTATTGTAAAGAAATGTAGGCTATCTGACAATTATGAAAACTAGTAATAACTCATTAATATATCCATACATGAAGCCATGTGAATTATAGCTATCACGTTTGATAGAAAATATCAATATCTACTAACTGACTCATATATATGTCAGTTTATTATATTGATCTAGAAAATATCAATATCTATTAACCGACTTTAATATATATATATATATATATATATTATCTTGTGAATGTGAGGAATGCCAGGTCTCCACCGTGGTTCGGATCCCACGTTAAACTGTAGGTCCTCCATTTCATCTCACATTCACCCTATCATTGCACATTAGCGTAAGTGCGTATAGCCCGAACGGGTAGTAAGACGCGGTGTTAATAATAATAATAATAATAATTTAGCACCATGTCTTGATAACTTTTCAGGTTTAATGCATATAAACTAATCACGATATTGATTTAGGGATAAATAAGGATGAATTAAGAAGAAGTGTACCTTGATCTGCGTGGAGGGAGAAGGGAAAAAACATTTTGGAAAAAACATTCTCAGTACATCCGACCAGGATTAAAACCCCATCCTCCCTGTCATCCATAATCTTCTCTATTTTGATAGTGAAACCTTATACCATGTGGCCACCGAAGCAGATGATGATAATAATATGATTAATTCCAAAAACAACGAATTTTTAAACCATTCGTTCAAAAATATTTCATACCATTTGAGCACACATTTAATAGAATGCCAAATACAAGTCTTTAAATTCACACTGTACGATACACTTCTATTGTAAAGAAATGTAGGCTATCTGACAATTATGAAAACTAGTAATAACTCATTAATATATCCATACATGAAGCCATGTGAATTATAGCTATCACGTTTGATAGAAAATATCAATATCTACTAACTGACTCATATATATGTCAGTTTATTATATTGATCTAGAAAATATCAATATCTATTAACCGACTTTAATATATATATATATATATATATATTTATATATTAAAGTCAGTTAGTATATTGTATTTATATTATCTATCAAACGTGATAGCTGCAATTCACATGGCTTTATGTATGAATATATGAATGAATTTTTATTAGTTTTAATAACTGTCAGATAACCTACTTTTATTTATTGATACTAAAATTAAATATGTGTAGATGTCCTTCCACAGCCTTCGGCTGGTACTATATTAACTTGAAAGCAGAAAATTTATACATTTAATTAGTACAAGCCACGGGAATTAACCAAAATGAGACCAAATTTTTTTTTAAATCTACTACATATACAATTAATTCAGTTCCACTCTTACGTAACAATTGACAGAAATATACTATTTTGTTTACAAAACCCAACCTTCCATGAGCTTATCAATAGTCGAATCCAGATGTCGTGGACAGTCCTAAAAACTAGTAATAAAATCAAAGCAATAGTTAGTTATTTAAAACTCTGTTATACCAACCTATTCATAGATGGGAAAAGATAAACAATGCATTAATTAATCATTATTTAAAGAAACTAATCAATACCTAATCGTTAAAACAAATTTTAAGCTTGTCTTAATTATTTTAAATGTTAATCAGAGTGGTGATAATTATGAATAATTAACATTAACATACGACAGAATATGTGGGTAAAACAACCTTGTTGTTAAAATAATCATTAAAATGTATAGTTAAAACTGGTAAATTGAAATAGTTTTAGTATTGAATAAATTACAATCAATTTAAATTTTTAAATAAACTATATATTTTATTTACTAAACTTTCTGTAACAAAAAATCTTGTGGATAAAATATAATTAGTGATACTTTATTAATATTATTACTTTGACATAAAGTTTAAAAATATAGTATTGAGTAATAACAATCAATTTAAATTAAAGTTATCAATATTGACTAAAAAAAAAAATATTTTAATTTCCTAAGCCCTTCTTCTTAATATAATCCTATATTAGTTATAAATACACGTACACTCGTACGTAAACACAACACAACTCACCCACGCAAAGCTATCCTCCACGTTCATGTCATGCGTATAGTATCCACACCCGTTTCAGGGGCAGTAAACAGAAGATTGGCGTGAGCGTAAGGGTGGTGGAACACGGTGGTTAGCATTTACTGGGTCCATTTTTTTTAAATCAACATTTGCTTCTCCAGTGGCGGTCGTGCAAAATATTTGCGGTTGTGTTGAAAGTTAAATTGGCATCGAGTATAGGGGATGATGAAGGAGAAGATGTCGAGGGATGAATTATTTCGTGTTTTTTTTCATGTTTTTCATGAGACCAAATGGGTAGTCGATGATTCTACTAAAAATCATGATATAAAGAGGGGGTTGACAGGTTCAGAATAGTGAAAGCTAGGTGGACAATAGAGTTTTAATCGTCATGAAACTTTTTAATAAATGATTCTGGTTCCATTTATATTAATAAAATGATTTTTTTTTTCTGTAATGAGCAATGCGCAATATCTATCGCATGCGAAGATCTAAAGTTTGAAAAATTGGTAGCCCATGTGCATGAACACGTAAATCTAAAAGATGGAATCTTAAAATTTTGATGAGTCTTTTAATTAATTAAAAACTGTATTCGAAGAAAATAAATAGGAATAAAACTAATAGTTTGTCTGTAATGAGCATTTAGAGATATTTATGGCATGAAAATATCTGAAATTTTAAAATTTCATAACCTCTGTGCATTAATTAACGTGTGCACCTCGATGCCGAAATTTTAAAATTTTGATTAGATAGTTTTAATTAATTAAAAACTGAGTAAGCCCTGGGCAATGCAGGGTTTTAAGGCACTAACATTACCTTCCTTCTATCATTAGGCTAGAGACAATCCATTTATTCTGGTCCACACCGTATACTTCAGATAGATAGAAATATTTAAAAAATTATGTTATTATTAAATGAATTGGAATTATTTAATTTGTTATATTAAAAAATATTCATAGACTTAAGAAAACTTCATTTAAATAAAAGGTTGTTTATGGAAACAACAGTAGTCTATGTGTTACGGGAATTTTGAGTTTATCTCCATGTAATCATTAAAATTATTTTAAACGGTATTTTATTTCAAACCAATTAATAGCGTACATTAATTTTTATAAATAAACTATTAACAACATACTCTATTATATTACAAAAATGAACCTTACACAAATTGGAACCTATTAAAATTCATCAGATTAGAAATAATCCAGTCTTAATTAATTATTTAACTAGTTTTATCGCAAGTGAACTAATAATATATATGCAATCAAAATATTATGAATCCACAAAGTTAATAAACCTATTAAAAATATGTTTTTCAAATTAAAGTAGATAACTTTTTTTTTAAGTATTTCATCCGGTATTTGTATCAATGCTAAAACAGTTTAATATCCTCAAAATAAAAACATGTAACAAAACCAAATGGAGTGCATGACATGGTGTTAAGGGGAAGTCAAAAATTAATGTTAAGACATTACGATGTATAAAATAGTCAATTTTAAAAATGAGAGTTTTAAAAAATATTTCATATAGGCCTAAGGCCGGAGTTCAAATCTTGTGCCAAGTTGATAGATATATATTGTATATAAATAAATATGTAAAATAATAAGATATAGGCTAGTCTTATAATTATTAACTAAAAGTAATTTAATTTTTTTTAACTTTATGCCAAAGTAATAATATTAATAAGCTATCACTGATTATATTTTATCCACAAGAATTTTTGTGACAGTAAGTTTAGCAAATAAAATATATAGTTTATTTAGAAATTTAAATTGATTTTAATTTTCTCAATACTAAAACTATCTCAACTCACGAGTTTTAACTATAAATTTTAATGTTTAGTTTAACAACAAGGTTGTTTTACCCACATATTCTGTCCTATGTTAATGTTAATCTACACTTCTACACTAATATTATAAAGAGGAAAGATTTGATTTTTTGTTTGTAATGGATAAACTCAAAAACTACTGGACCTATTTTAAAAATTATTTCACCAATATAAAGCTATATTATCAGCGAGTAACATAGGATATATTTTATTTTGAAAATTTAATTTATTCCTCATAAAAATGTCGATAGTCACTCATATTTTATATTAGAGTTTATGATGATTCTTCAATATGTGTGTTGAAAATAATAATGCGAGGGAGGGGGGGGGAAGGGCCTAGTTATTCATAATTATCACTATTGTGTGTGTATTAACTGTGGTAGAAAATCTAGATTTGGCAGGCAGGTATAAGGAAACCTCCTGATAAATAAATTAGTCTTAAAATTTTAAAGTTCTAAGTGGTAACTGGACATAATATGGTGTGTGGATTGTGGGGGTTCAAGGGGTTTATAATTTTAAAAATTAATAAAAATAACTTCTCAGTGTGGTAGTAAACTGAAATTTGGAAGGAAAGACCAGGAATAACCACTTAAAATAACCAGAAGAATCTCAAAATTTCAAAAGGGACCCCAGGATATAAGATAAAAGTGGAGGGGCTGCATAAGAAAAAACATTTTAATTAGGGAAGGAGTTGGAGAAATGAAGGAAATTGGGTAGCAAATTTATAAAAACTAATTCAAACAACTTATTCTCTGTGTGGAATAAAACTAAAATTTGGCAAGCGTCCTTAGGGATTATTAAGGTTTTAAATTAGATATTAAAGCTTGAAAATTTTACGTTTTCAGTTGGAACTCTGGAATATGAGTATGGGTGGGTAGTATCGTGTAAAAAAAACTTTAAGGTAAGTAGACAATTAAATTTGACAGAAAATTAAAGAAATTACTCCAAATAACGAAATTAATGCTACAGTTTATTTATAAGTGGAGGCTGGTGAAGTAGGGAGGCCTTGAAGTTTCCAAAACAAAAATAATAAATTACTTATCACTGTGGTATGATATTTAAATTTGTCAGGAAGGTTTAAGGACTACACCAATCTGTAATGAAGATTCGAACATTCTTAAAATTCAAAATAAAAGTCCATAAAATGGAAAAGCTTTCCCTTCAAAGTTCTCGAAAATATAAAACACTCCTTGATATAGTAGACAATTGAATTTTTTATTAAATATAAAGAAAAAACCTAAATAGTCAGATGAGCTGTAACATTTAAAATTTTATTTGGATTATGGGAAATGGTCAGGGCCTGAGATCTCTAAAAATAAGTGTATTAACTCTTATCGGTGTGATAAAAAAAAATTGGTGATATAGTAAAGATAATACCCTAAAAGCAAAACATTTTGAAAATTCGAACTTAAAATTGGGAGGGATTGTGGGGAAATTTGGAATAAGAAAGAATTTCAAAACTTATAGTAAACACCATCTTTTGATATGGTATAAAATTGAAATTTCGCAGATAACTAGAAAAGTATGAATTTTTTACCTTATCGCTATCTTACAGGTAGAGAAAGTATTGTGATAATAAAAAATCAAACTCGATATTTTGATGAAATTGAACGTTTCATGACCATCCCACATCCGAAAAAAATTGTTGTTTTTTTTTTCAGTGTGTATGTCTGTCTGTACCTTAGAGTAGAGCCTAAAAAATGTCACCGTTCTGGCTAAAACATGGTATCTAGGGTTTCCATAGGTTTTTCCCAAGGTGTTTTCGAAATTGGATATCTAACCCTAAAATTAAGGGTTGTTTATTTAAGGGTTAAAAGAATAAAAATCAATTTTATCAAAATCTGCTCTAACAATTTTGATTACATTTCATTTCTAAGCAATGATTAAAATTATAAACAAAATTGCTAATTTCATTTAAATTTTTTTTTGGCAAAATGACTTTTATGGTTCCAGCCTGATGCGTAAATTCTCACTTTTTATCACATTATCACACTATTTGAGATATGAAATTACTTGTAACTTCAAGTATGTCGGTATATTTATAATACAAATATTTTATCTGAAACCTATTTTTATAAAACCAATAACTTTCAAGCTAAACGCAAATATGAATTTTATAACTTTTTGAAAACTAAAGGTCAAGAATTAATACCGTAAAAAAAATTAACCCGAGATGTTGATGGATGTCAACGTTTCATGACCCCCCGCCCTAATCCCCGCAAACCATAAAAAGTCAAAAGTCAAAATCAAAATCAGCTCCAACGATTTTGATTAAAAATCTTATCTAAGCCTTAGGTAAGATTATAAACAAAATGGCTAATTTCATCCTAATGTGAAAATGACTTTTAGGATGCTTACAGGAAAAGAAATTTTCTTATCTCCGCAACTATTTGAGATACTCTTCATTGCAAAATTGTAGTACTATTAAAAGTAAAAAACTTTTATTCGGAGTATATATTTATATAACCAATATTTTTTTAGATATTGTCAACTATGCAACTTGTAAGCAATCTTGTGAGCTTTAGTTGTACAGAGATACTACTTAAGTTTTAACGCAATAATTCTATAATTCCATAGAGTAGGTAGATAAATAACTCTCTAAAAAATGTATATTCTTTTTTACTTTAACCTCTTAGGAGAAATGTTTGTACAGCAATGATTTATCTCCATTTTAGTCTCAATAGTCAATATTTACATTTTTTATTAGTTTAAATTTATAAATGAGGAACCTAATAAAAATGCTATAGATATAAGATGTGTAGTCCCTCATAAATTGTCGAAAATTTTAGCCGTAAGTCGAAATTTTCATATGAAGTGTTGGCCCTTGTGGACCCAATATGGATTTTTTTTAAATCCAAATATACTAGTGAGGACTATAATTCTTAAAAAATATAATCATAAAATATAAATCCTGGAGTCAAAAAATGTTTAACGTAAGAATAATGCATTTTTTGCGCTATTTTAAAAGAAGATAATATAAAAAAATTACAAAGTTAACCATTATCTTCCTTTATATTAAAATGGTCAGCCAATAGAGTGATGACAGAATTGGAGTCCTTATGTAGTAGAGTTGAAGCCTATTATTAGAGGTGTCACGATAATTTTATTTTATCGATTCCGATTTTAGATTCCCCTTATTAATTTCAACCTCGATTCTTCAATTCTCGATTTCAATTCTTGAACATTTACGATTTAATAATTTTTTTAAAGCATACAACCTCATTTAAAAACATATTTACTCAACTTTATAGAATATCAAAGAAAAAAAATGTAAATAATATAAAAGTTAATTTTTTAACAATGAAAAAGTTCCGTTTAAAAAAGTATTAAAGCATATTTTACAAAATTAATAAAATAATTAGTGATTATATTAGAAAGCATGTAATTCTACCTTCAAGTAAAGCCTCACCGAGTGAAATAATTTAAATAACTTATGACAAACAATTGTCGAAAGCACAAGTCTTTTAAATTCACCAAATAGGGTTGTTAACTGAACCAAAATATTATAACATATTTTACAAATAAACTAGTATCACATATATTCGATTACTACTTGTTCTTAATTTAGCAATTTTCTTAGTTGCCTGTATTTTCATTGAGAGCTAAGAATCGAATTATAGAGAATCGTAATATTAAGATCGCGATTCTCCATTAATTCGATAATAGTAAGAATCGAGGTATCGAAGAAACGAGTTTGACATTATTTTATTATTTTTTTTTTCGCACCGCGTCTTATTAACCGTCTTAGTTATATTTTATGTACTAATAACGCTGTTGGTTTTAGGGATGAGTAAGGTTATATTTAGAGGAATTGTACTAGCATTTGCGTGAACGTAGTGTGGAAAACATTTTATATAAACCGCACCCAAATGAGATTCGAACCTCTACCACCCCGTCATCAGCAATCTATCCTACTCTGAGAGTGACGTTTTAGACCATGCGGCCACCTAAACGGGTTTAGAGTTTATTGTTCAAGAAAATGTTCTCCCGAGAAATAGGTAATATATTGTACAAAGCGTAGATCGATAAATAAATAATAACTTCCACAGATGATAGCTGAGTAGATTCAAGTTTTCTGATCGTTCAACCAACTCAGTACCGAGTGTTTGAGTGAAATCCATTTTATTCCCTCTTTAACATCTCCATGAAAATATAATAATGGCGGGGGATAGTTCTCAACGCTCCACTGCATGAAACCAAATTAAATTTCACTCCCCAGTTTAGTTATACGCCGTGTGGGGGAAGGGGTTGAGCATAGGGACGCAGGAAGGGTTAATTGCCCTCGTTAAAAGTGCAGTAACACGAGTAGGAAGGAAAGGCTTCTTAAACCCGGTACCCACACTGCTAGTAACTACACTTTAGAACCACACTTATTGGAAATAACTTCAAGTATATGTTGGAATTAATAATAAGGTTGAATTGCGGCTCTTTCATTAGTAGATATTTTAAAGAGGGCCGCTATATATTTATTATTTTCTAAATTTAGGACATTTTTTGTAAACTTTATGAAGTGACTAATTAAATCAACACACGACTTATTATTATTATTATTATTATTATTATTATTATTATTAGCACCGCGTCTTACTAACCGTTCGGGTTGTACGCACTTACGCT